>SNQJ01S0044556.1:21124-37716 GCA_010110895.2 Picea sitchensis | reverse complement strand
AAAGTGACTTTTTAATAAAGTGTACCTTCTATTTTTAAAGTGACTTTATTTTCATAAAGCACTTATGTAATAAAGTGAAAATCACTTTAATTTAAATGAGACATTTTGGAGGGAATGGATCATGACCCTTGATCTTGAAAAAGCCAAGATCTAATCTTGGCCTTTGGATCTAGGGTTGGGGAAGGTGAAAAGACACTTTGGGGGGAAAATGTCATTTTTCAGATTATAAAAGAATGCATTGGGTAGTGTACAAGATATGTTGAATGGTGAGAAGACATTGGGAGGAGATTGAGAGAGATTTTCTAAGTATGCTTGAGGGCATGTTTTCCAAGGAAGGACACGAATCTCGAGAAATTTTTTTGTGTTAGTTTTGGGCCGAAATATTTTTTTGCTGTGGGAGGCCATACTATACGGATCCGTACAGTCGTACGAATTTGGCACAAAAATCGAGGCATTTTGGGCACGATTGTTGAGGCAGATTTCATAATTTTTGTGGCTATTTCAGGGCCGTACTGAACAGTCCATACAGCTGACTGTGGGCACGAAAAACGAGGTACGGAGGAGGCCGTACACCAGTACGGTTTTGGCACGGAAAACGAAGCAGATTTTTGTGGGACAAATTTGGTGCTGTGAGGTATTTTCCTTGGCTGTAAATGTGGTTTTGTTGCTGTTTTGTACTTTCCTGAAGCTGAATAGTAATATCTCTCTCTCTCTCGTTGGGTTTCCCCACATTGGGGTTTTCCCTGGCATTTGCCTAAATTTTTGTGTGTTATGGGTTGTTGTCCACTGTGTTATTTCTGCTGGTATTTTTCTTAGCAATGTGTATTTCTGCTTATGGAAATTTCTGAATGTGGGTTTATGCATTTATGAAGTTTATGAAGACAATGATCTCTAGGTTGCTAAGTGTATGACATAAATTTCATTTGCTGATTTTTGTCATTAAAAATCTACAAGATTAAGTTAGGGTGATTGCAAAATGTGTTGTTGTGCAAGATGTGCTTGCAAGATACCAATTACTTTGAAGGATAATGCAATGAAAACAAAGTATGGAAATTAACTTTCAAGAGAAATTAAATGTTTTCCTTAAACCACAAAATCATACAAGGTTGCAAGAGATGAAAGTAAAGTACATTAAAGATTTAAATGATTAAGCAAAAGTACTTAAAACTTAAATGACTTGCATAAAATAAGGTGCTTGGAAAGATAAATTGCAAGATGAAAATGTAAAATGCCCCAAAAGAAGATAGATAGCAAATATGAATAAGATAAACAAATAAACTCAAAATGCCTCCATGGGCCTAAACTAGCATATGATTACTTCTTTACTTAGATTAGACCATTATTGAGCATGTAAAAGAAAACAACCACAAACAAATCTAGCATTGTGATTTTGAGGGTTGGCAAAGCCAAGCACACTCCAAGGTGTAGGCAAACAATTTAGAATTAAAATTACTTGAAATAAACTTAAACTAGCAACCTCAAGCAAGTGCACAAGATGGAGGACAAAGCCTTCCGGTTTTGTGCACAAGTGGGCTGAAATGACTTGAAAGAAAATGCTTGGAAATAAACCTAGCCTCTCAACCTTGTCCTAATGACAAGTGGGGCAAACAAATGAATAAAAAATGCAGAAAATAAAAGACCTACCGGTTTTGGGGGTTGGCTGGGCCAAACACACTCCAAGATGTAGGCACAACTAATAAATTAAATTGCAGAAATTTAAAAGATGAGAAATGCGAGCTCTTTTGGGACTCCCTTGGGGTTTTTTACAATGCTTAAGAAAGATGAGAGAAAGGGGCAATATGTTACCCAACTATTGGAGGCTCTTCTTGAGTGTTTTGTGGCCCAAAATGGGCAGCACCTCCCCTTGTCCTAGCGAGAATCTTAAAAAACCAGCAAACAAAAACTTGCTGGAAACGCTGTAAAATGTACAAAACAAATAAAAAAATTTCTGTTAGTGAAAACATAAATTTTTACTACAAAAATCTGAATGTAGATAATGATTTTAAGCCTATTTTGGAGCTGAAAAACAACCATAAAACCTAAAAGAAATGAAAGAAGTTAGAATAGAAAACTAATGGAGGAATCCCTTAGTTGAACAAACAATTTCCCAAATCTGAAAATTGCTTCTCCAAACCCTTAGTGACCTGCAAATGAGTGAGATCTTGCTACAAAACAATGAGGAAGTGAGCACATGAAATGGAGATTGCAAAATACTTTCCAATACCATACAAACTACTCACTAAGTCTATAGCAATACTACCATAAACTTAACCAAGCAAAATACTTTGCTTGGGATCTCCTAAATTAGATTTGAAAGCAAGAAAACCCACAATAAAACTATGGTAGCAATATCACCTCAAACAAAGACCAAGAGGAGCATCAATAAGACTCCGAATGTACCATGAAATTCTCTGCAAAGCTTTTCTTATTCCAAAGAGTGCATGCAAATATTTGCAACAAGAAATTAAAAGAAGAAATGAGGATGGAAGAGAGAAGAGTGGGAGAGATCTGGGTATAGTAATAATACTCTGAGAATTGGTGAAAAATGAGGGAGAGAGGGCCTTTACTTATAGTTGGGAAGGCAAAGCTAGCCCTCTTGGATCTTTTACAAGTGTCAAATCATATGCATGAGTGAGGATCTCAAGGAGGGGGGCACAACTCTAGGGTAGGGTTTTGGATAGTGAGTGGGGGATGAATTGTCACCCATTAGCCATGTCTAGGAGGTGAGGTGGAGGCACTAGGGAGGCACACTAGGGGAGAGAGGGCCCCACACCCAATTATTTGTCATTTTCTAAAGATCACTCAAGGAGGGGTGTGCAGCTTCCCTGGGGGGGATGACATGAAGTGGTAGTGACTAGGTAAGAGGGGGATGTGAGGGTGAGAAAAGGGTTAGGATAGTCTAGGCTAAGGTTTAGGCATCATCTCCCACCTTCTCTTCAACCATTTAGCTCAAACTTACAAAATTTGACATTTGACTATGTCAAGACTAGCAATTGAATTGCTGTTTTGGACTGACTATGACTCCTCATGGACAAACACCTAGCAAAACTTGTCCAATTGAGCTGAAACTTGGTCCAAGGGTGTAGGGGGTCTCATTCCATTTCTTTTGAGCAAAAATACCCCTATCAAAACCCAAGGACCTAGTTTTTACATTTTTAATCAAAAATTAATTAAAATTACCCATACTTAGGCAATTTTAATAAATAAAAAAAAACTATCTAGACTCGACAAAATTCCGCAAAACTTTAGGAGATGTCTTACATGGTCATTTACAACATTCCTAGACGCTAGCTGCTAGAGGGCTAGACCATTAGAATGCCTTTCACCACTTTGCAGGAATTATTTGTGGGAGTGAAAAACTCAAGGGGAATTAATAAGGTAAATTCTTGCAAGTGTTACTATTTTCTTTTGCTGATATATAAGCATATTTGCGTGCACACACGCACACACATATATAATGTAGTGAATGCTAAATATTGATAGCTATTGATTCAAGGCTTATAAATACAAAATTACCTCAAATATATAATAAATGTATCTCACCATCATGTTAGGAAACAAACACCCAAATAGCAGAAAAATAGAAAGAGAAGTAATTCCACGTCTTGAGAATTAGATAAAAGAATGAATGAGAAGTCTCTTCAAGGGGGCAACCTCCTTTTACGATATAACAATGCATAGGATGAGATACTCACTAAAACTAGGTCTCCTTGGTATATACAGGAGACAAAGGGTACAATTACAGTCATAGGGTGTAGCCGACCAATAACGACAACACTAATATAACAATAGAAATGTAATAACTGGATATCTAGGGCTTAACATGCCCCTCCCCTTAAACAAGTGTTTCCCTCAACACATGGTTAGCTGTTAATATTTCTGCATGAAGTATAGATCTTCTCATGTCGCTTCTTCTATTGGTAGGTTCTTCCACTTGATGAGGTACCTAGTAATTGCTCGATTTTGTAGTTGCTTGATCTTTGTTTCAAGGGTTGTTTCTGGTTCTAGTATGATTTTTCCGTCTTCATTAATCCGTGGTAAGATAGTCTGAACTATGATCTTGTCACCAATTGCCTTCTTTAAGCAAGAGACATCGAAGACTGGATGTAAACGTGATGATGGAGTGTTAGCACACTTTTTCTCCCTCCAATTGAGCTGATATAACAGAAAAAACAGCGATAAAGAAGGTGCTAATTCAAGGAGAAATGCCCCAAATTGTCATAGGCAAGACCCCGCTTTGTTTTGGTCTGTGCGTGCCAACCTCAAGGGGGAATCCCTAGGGTACTTTGCTGCTGTCTTGAGGTTTGCTTTTCTGCAATTAATGACAAAAACAACAACCAAATGTCTTGGACATCATTTAGAAACTGCCCAAGATGTTAGAAAAATGATATTTTTATGTAGTTTGGAGGGATCCTGTAGGGTTAGCACAAGAGAGATAGAAGAAACAAGAAAAGAAACCACTTAAAAGTTAGGAATATATCACAATAAATGGTAAGAACTACTAATCTAATTGCAAGAATAAGAGCACAAAACCAACAAGAAGGAAAGTTCATCAAAAACACAACACTTCTTTACTATAGGCTTGCCAAAGGGTTGATTCCGCCACAATATACAAGTCCAAAACCGATACAATGATTATCCTTGCTCAAAGAGAGAGTAGTTAGTCTAGAAGACATTGAGAAAAGAGAGAGTATGTGTATGCTGCTGCTGCAAAAATTCGACCATCATAATGTATCAAGATTCAAAACCTCCAATATATAGCCAAGAGAGAGTGCACATCCCAATAAGAAACCAAGGAGGATGCATAGGAGGTGGTAAGATGAGTGTATGCACATAGAGGATGAGTAGGAATAGGGAAATACATGCTGACACGGTAAGTTGAGTGAGAGAGTGAGTCACACGCCCACGTGTGATAGTAGAAGGATGAGTGTGGCCGTGTCAAATGGAGAAAAAAGGGGTTTGCGCACTATATCTTTAGGAGAATACGCATGGGAGGTTATAGACTTAAGGAAAATGGGAGGAAAAATAGAGGTAAGGAGTGAGGAAAATAGGGAATTAGGGACAAAGCTAACGCATGGAAGAATGGATGAGGGAGTTAAGTGAGTGAATGAATGGATTCATGCGCACAAGCAAGAAGATTTGTGCCCTAAATTTTAGGAGTGTTATCGCATGAATTGTCCCTTGGGCAAAGCCAACCACAAGCATCACTAGTGCGACACAACTGGGAGTAAGAACCACTGTCACTTTAGCAATTACTCCCCTCTTTTTAGTGATGGATGATTCCACCACAAGGGAGGCTTCCCAGGTGACCTTGGGGGGATGGAAAGTATAAGGCAAGGGTTTGTAAAGGATTCCTCGTTTGGTCACTAGATGAGAGTGCTTAGGGTTTGGAGAATGATGACTTTGGAAGAGAAGAGAGGCAAGCTGATCGATAACCTGCAAAACCAATGTTAGAGCCAATATCCCAAGACCAAAAATCATGAAATTAAACCCCAGAACACTAGTGAAGACAGCAAGAAGCCTTGCTGTCCCAAAATTTGCAGCAGATAGCAGTATATATCAGCAAAAGAAAATAGTAACAGTTGCAAGAATTTACTGTCAAAATTACTAACAAATGATAACCAATGAAGGCTTGTGACTAGTACATAAATTTCCAATATTTAATCCACAACTTTGATGGTTGAGATGGCCTGTACGCAAGTCTTATCAGAAAAATTTAATCATCCCTAGATGGCTGTAGCAATCATTTGTTACAGCAGCAAGTTTTCACCACAGAAATTAGAAAATAAACATGCCAATCTATAGCCATTGAAGAGTAGATCAATTTGCAATATTCAAACACAATTTTCTGCAGTGAAAAAGTAAGTAAACAGTTGAGTGAGAGAAGGTTTGTTGCAGCCTTAATGGCTGTAACATTCAATTAATTACAGAAGCAATAAATACCCCAAGGAATCAAGACATTTTAACATGAAAAAATAGCTTAGAGTAAGAGCGATTTGTCTAACAATTGAAAGATTATAAGAGAGCAATTTTCACGCTTTTCAATGCATAATTTTACGCTCTCCAATGCAACTAGTGCCTTGTCTATTGGGTAATGGAGTCATAACATCAAAAATAAGTTAAATGTATAATAATAGAAGACTTAAACCTTGGACTGAAACCCTTATAGGCCAAGCCATACCTCTAATATTAGTCACCTAGATTGCTAGTTGATGGGAAACTAGGTTTTTGGAAACTAGGGGGATAGGCCATCCTAACCCCTAGTCTTAAAACCCTAGCCAAGAAGGGATTCAACAGGATAGACACTCCTAACCCTCAAATCGATTCTTGAATGGTTTGCTTTCACAAAGAAAATGGCATGGAGGGGATAGACAATCCTAACCCTCCTAGGGTTTCTTCAAGCAAAATAATCAAAGCAAGTTGCAGAAAATTAAACTTAAACACCACCAAACCTGCAAGAAGATCATCCAAGAAGTAGCCTAGGTCACAAACCATCCCTCAAAAGTGATATGATCCATCTCCAAACAAAATCACATGAGAATTTTCCCCAAAAAGACAAGTCGCATGCAAAAGAGAGAGGGACAAAATTTGAGAGAGAGAGAGAGAGAGAGAGAGAGAGAGAGAGAGAGAGAGAGATGTCAAGTATCAATTATGAAAAATGAAAAAAGATTTTTTTTTATTTATAGAGGAAACCCAAGTCTTAGTTTGGTCCAATTTACAACCAAATCCTTAATTCTAGGTCAAACAATATGTCCTTACATTGACTTTACCTAATTCATTTGATTTTTGTCCACATATGCTAAATAATGACCAAAAATAACAGAATAAAGTGATTTAAGTCCCCAACGTCTTCTTCAAGGGTGGTTGTTTCGTGAGATAGCCTCCAAAGGCTAGGGCACCATCTCCCGTGGTCCCACATCGTCCCACTAGTCCACAAATGTGGGGTACAGGTCCCACTACAAATGAAGCTCTTTAGGCTTGACTTCATGCTCCAAAAGTGCAACGTTCTAGGAAAAAAGGGGGGATGTCATGTGTGGTTGTAATGTCCCTTTCCAAATAATAGTTCCGGGAGATTGACGTAATAGCCTAGGTGATTCCTGGAGGCTATAGTCAGTGGAGAAAAAGAGAATTAATTAATTATTTAATGTCATCAGAGCGACAAAAGTAATTTTTTTTAAAGGTGACATTGAGTAATAAGGAAAAAAGGCATTTTAAGTGACTTTGAGTTAATAAAGTCACTTTAATTTATTAAAAGGCTAAAAGGGTCGGAAAAGGGTCAACAAGGAAATAAAAGGAGAATGAGGGTGCCCTCTCTCATTATGCATTTGTTATTTTCTAAAAACGAATTTGAGAGAGTTCTTGTGGATTTGGCTCTTGGGACGAAAAACCCTAGAGAAGGAGATTGTGATTGGGTTTAGTGGTGAAACTATCCACCCTAGCTAGTTGTGGAGGAGAGATTATACTCAGATTTGCTCATTGTGCTTCATTGCAACAGAGTTCATCATCTTGGCGGAAAAGTTTTCTTATATGTGGCTGAGTTTCTCATCTTATGATTGAATTTGTTGTGCGAGGGCAGAGTTTCTTAAGGCTGGGTCGTTTTTCTTCATAGAGGTTGAGTTCCCATCTTGTTGGGCGAGTTTATTAGCAGAGGGGACTGAGTTTGAGTGTGTTGGGCGGATATATTAGAAGAGGGGGGTGAGTTAAGTGTGTTGGGCAAGTGTGTTAGCGGAGGGGGCCAAGTTAAGAGCGCTGGTCAATTTTCTGGGTGTGTGGAGGCACCATTTTTCCAAGGGGGTCAAGGTCGGGTTAAGGCAGAGCCATGTGACACTTGCTATGGGACAAATCTCCATTGCTGGGCTGTATTCTATAGTGTTGTGGTTGAGTTTGCTGATTGGGGGGTCGAGCCACCTCTATGGGCAGAGTTATGCCAAGTCTGGATTGCTGTTTCATTTCCCATTCAACAGTTGCACGTGATTCAAATCACTCCTACAAGCATGTATATCACTTATATGTTTGTTGTATATTCATTCTCTCTACAAGCAACCCCTTTGTTTAATGAACATGCCAGACTTTGACTTCATTTGTTTGATGTTATGGTAATTTTGAAATGACAAATTGTATCATTGCTGCTATATAATCTCAAGCAATAAGTTCTAAGTATACATTATGTGCAAATTTTATATTTATTGTTAGCAAACAATCATATTTATTTAGCCGTGGGTAAATTATGTTTATATGCAAACTATTCGACTAAATGTCCATGCCAATAAACAAAACAAAAATTTGGAAAAAAATAGCAAGGGACATTACAGTGTTATCAGAGCCTTAATCCTGCCTGCCTGAAGGGGTTTGTTATTTCATGAGGTAGGGAGACAAGGGATATACCACTTAGAAAAGTAGAAGGCAATGAGGGGAAGAAAACATATTTCACCGAGAAGAAGAGGGTCAACCGGAAGTAGAGAGAGAGAGTCATGGGGAACAGAGATGAGATAGCTGAGGATAATGCCAGGCATATCCTAAATGATTTAGCCAGGGGGAAACAATAGCTGGTGCAACTCATGCAACAGTTAATTGCCAACACTCAAGTAGATCAAAATGGGCACAATGGGAACCACAACCATGGGGGTTCCAATGGGCACAATGGGAACCGCAACCATGGGGGTTCCAATGGGAATCATGTAGAAGGCAACAACAATAATATTCCTGCACAAGTTGGCACTAGGACCATTGGCAGAATAATTCCCAGACCTCTTATATCTCTGTTCTTGGGGGATCAACAAACACAAAATCATGGTAAACAAGGATAGGTTGAAGATTTTAGTGATTACTTGAGGGAATACCGAGCTCTTGGTGATGAGGTCTAGGCATACATGTCATTACAGGACTACTGTACGATCAAATACAAGAACAAACCAAGAGACTTCAACAAGGGTCAACAAAACATTGACCTCATGAGAAAGGTTGGGAAGCTAACCATTCCTTTCTATGATGGATCAAAAAATTGCACAGCTAGAGCATGGGTTCAAAAGTTGGACACATATTTCCAACTCAACCCTATGATGGAGGTAGAAGCAATTAAATTCGCTACTTTGCACTTAGATGGAGAGGCCCACGAGTGGTGGTACCGTGGATTGGTAACTCTGGGATATGCCAGCATTACATCCTATCCAAATTTGACATAGAAGTTGGTGGAGAGGTTGGACAAGAAGGATCAAGAATTACATTTCATAGAGTTGGCGCAACTCAATCAGGTTAGGACATTATATGCCTACATTACAGAGTTCTAGAGACTTGCAGTCACGGGGATAGATATATTCGAGTAGAGGCTAGTGGTGTTGTTCACTGAGGGTTTATCTGAGCCACTGCGTGGTTGGGTGAAAGCCTTCAAACCATAGATGCTATCATCAGGACATAGGACATGGAGGATGCGGTGCCAAAGAAAAAAAAATTCTCCAAGCCTTTCATTCCCAAGAAAAGCAAAGATAAGAAACCTTTCTAGAAAATGTTGGTCGGAAAGGAGAAGATAGACAAGGTGACTCAATGAGTTGAGGAGGAAGAAACTCTGCTTTAGTTGCAAAGAACGTTGGGAACTTGGAAACAGGTGTATGGGAAAAGGCAAGGTGTATTACATAGAGGTACTTTCAGGTAGCGATGAAGAGGAGGAAGCAGGGTAGGCACAAGAGAACATGCATGTCAACCCAACTGATGAACAAACACAAGAGGAGGTCAATAGTGGGGCTATCACCACTCTATCAAGGGTTCCTAGATTTCACACCTTCAGGGTTCGTGGAGTAGTACACGGGTAGTGCGTCATAGTATTGATTGATGGTGGGGCAACCCACAACTTCATTGACTCAGTGGAAGCACTATCGCCCCCAATGCTAGAAATTTACCAATAAATGGGTTCCTCAGATTTTGTTAGGAGAGCTCCTCTACAGGATGGTCGCCAAGACAACCAGTCAACTAGGGTCGAAGAGATAACAGACCACTTGGTTGAAGCTACTCCTAAAGGAGTTGGTCCAACAACTTTGGTGTATATACTATAACCCTTGGATCCCACAAAGAGAGTAAGGAGACGAAGGCCTATTTTCTCTCTTCCACGTGACTATGTAGCCCCTCAATGGATCGATTGGTTATCTCTTGCAATTCTCCCAAGGAACCATTGTCAAAACAAAATTAAATATATTCAACACCAAGAAAAACAAACATTACAGTATATAATCCACAGTGACACAAGAGAATTGATTTATAATTCCTGTCGCGGGCCCACGAACCTCAAAAACTTCTATTTTTTTGCTAAACTAGTACCCTAGTTCCCTCTAAACCCTAACTCTACCCTATATATCTCTATCATTCCCCTCCAAGTGCCTCACACCTCTCTCATTCATCATTTGGGAGCATTTGGGAGCATTTGGGTTTTGGAGCAGTATTGATTCTTGAAGAGCAACATTGAGGAGCTTATTGGGCAAGTGTTTTGGGCAATTTGTGGTGGATTTGGCATCTCAACTAGGAGGCTATAGTTGATCTTCAAGTTTGGAGGAGTTGGATTAGAGGTATGTTGAAAATTTTACACTCTCTTTTTTTCCATCTTGAATTTTGATTGTTGAATGTTTGCAAGTTTGAAACTTAGTAAGAGTCTAAGACAAGGTTCCTTCTTTGCATTTTCAGATTGCTTGCATTGTGCAAATTGCACCTTTGCTTTAGCCTTTGAGTTTGCATTTACATATTTACAATGGCTCCAAAAGCTAAAGATGCCGCATGGGTTCATGCAGAGTTGATTGAAGGTCTAATGTATTGCAAGTATTGTCAAAAATGCATCAAGGGGGGGTCCCGGGGGTGGCATTCATAGGTTGAAAGAACACTTGGCTGGTGTTAGAGGCCAAGTTAAATCATGTGAGTCACCATTGGATGTTATTGGGCCTATTAGAGAAGAGATGCAAAAAGTATTTAATGACTACCAAGAAGAAAAGGCTAGGGATAAAGCTATATAGGCTGAAATAGGGTGGAAGAGGGCTGTAGCGCAAATGAGGGAAGCCAACCCCACTTTTGATTATGAGGACTCTCCATCTATTCATTCTACCAGTGTTAGAAATAAAGACCCCTTTCATTATGTTCCTCCTCCCCTTGAAAGTGAAAATATCATGCATCCGCCTAAAAGTAAAAAGAGGAATACCATCCAAAGCTATTTCACACCTCCACCCACTTCTGGCTCTGGCAAGGCCAATGTTTCTCAAGTTCAACCCACTCAATTTCAGCCCACCTTATATGACCATTGGAAGAAACAATATAGAGAGATTGCTTATGAGTACATAGTTAGATTGCTTATGAGTACATAGGTTTAGGCAGAGAAACACAGGGTAGAGCGTACATTTGAGGTTGGTGACTTGGTCTACTTAAGACTCCAACCATATCGTCAAGCTTTTATCAAAAGAAGCGGAGCAGAAAAGCTCCAACCTCGATTTTTTGGACCCTATAGGATCAACAGAAGGATAGGGGCCGTGGCTTATGAACTTGTGCTCCCACAGGGTAGCAAGATACACAACGTCTTCCATGTGTCGTGCTTGAAGAGGGCCATTGGCCAACACATCACCCCACTTGAGTTACTGCCACCTTTAGATGAAGAAGGGCAATTGGTACTGATACTGGAGGAAATATTGGAGGTTCGGGAGAAGAAACTCCGTAGGAGGAGCATCATAGAATACTTAGTGAAATGGAAGGACTTGCCCATTGAGGATGCTTCGTGGGAGAGTGAACAGGTGATACAAGAGACAGGTTTGTTAGAATATGAATGAATGTGCTCGTTTTACCATTGACAATATCACTATTGTCACCTAACCATAGGTCGAAGCCACCCTTCGAGCACCTTGACTTTGACAGAGACAAGAATCCTGGTAGCAATTCAATAGCCAAGCAAGGTTAATGCACCAAGCAAGAAGTAACCAAAGCTGATTAGAGAGTCCCACCCAAAACTGACGCAACACCTTCCCCAGGACTTGCGCACAAGACTGCTAGACTGCAGTGCGCAGAATTGGCTTTCTGCAATTCTGAGAATTGTGTCAAATAAGAGACTGGCGCCCTGTATTTATAGTATTCCTGGCAGACTTGCCTGGGCCGACTTCTCTCTTTGGGTACTAATTAATTCATATTAATTATCTCTCTTCAACCGACATCTCATCTAGGGTTACTTTCATTTCTTTGCTTTCTTCTGGAACATTCTAATCTTGTCAAAGGTCACAATAGAGGTTCATACCTCCTGAAGCTACCATAGTATCAACACTCCCTCCTAGCTAGGGAGGTATGGTCATGAGCACAAACAAACCATTCAACTTGTAGCATCACAAGCACTATCATTATTATCCAACTAGATAATCTCCATGACAACTGGCACAATATCAATTGATAGAACACAACTGTGTTTATCCATGTTAGTACGCAACTACTCAAACCGTGACACATAGTCACAAACAATGGAACATATCCACCACAGTAGCATATCTCTACTGTCTGGAGACAGGCAGTCTCCATAACAATCATCTGATATCAACCTGCACAGAAAATATTGTTAAAATAAACTGAAGCATCTGGGCCAATATTTCACTCACATCTGTGAGATCTGAAAGAATATCTGCCCTCAGAGTAGAACATCAATGATGGGCTATCTGGCTTATTCTTCTCAAACAAGGAAGAATGATTGTTCTGATTTCTGAGCTTGGACCATTCCTCACCCTGGGCCATTCCTCCGACACTAAAAAAAAGTGTAACCTGGAGAGAATGAATCTGCCCTAAGGAATGCCTATCCCTGATTGCTGAGCCTGGACCATTCCCCACCCTGGGCCATTCCTCCGGCACTAAACAAAGTGTAACTTGGAGAGAATGAATCCATCCTAAGGAATTACTGTTCGGACCATTTCCCCTGTTAACCACAAGGGGAAAAGACTGTCCTGTACCAACCTCAAAAACATACCATTCCTCATGTTAACCACAATGAGAAATCGCTGTGCGGCGAGGCGGGCCAGTCTTCTTGAGTAACCCTCAAGAAGAGAGACTGCCCTAGACCACTCCCTATGTTAACCACAATGGGAAGTCGCTGTCTATGGTACATCAGCAATCTGGACCATTTTCCGAACTAGAAAATATCTGTCCATTAGAAATCTCAATCCACTTTCCAAACAAGAAAGAACTTGCCCAAGATGGACTATTTTTCAATCTTGAAAATCAATGTCCTCAATAATATGTCAGTGCTCCCTCCCAACCTGGAAAGTCATTTCTTCCCTTTCAACTAAGCGAGCTATTTCCACGATCCCCATCTTTTCTCGGAAATATGCAAACTTTATTCTGGATAGAGGCTTTGTTAGGATGTCTGCTGTCTGCTCATCTATGGGGATATACTGGAGCTTTACTTCTCCTTCCTGGACTTTATCTTGAATAAAGTAGTATTTGATCTCAATATGTTTCGACCTTTCATGAAACACGGGGTGTTCTGATAGTTTTATAGAACTCTGATTATCACAATGTATTATGGTCTAATTTGGAATCTGATCAAATAAATCGAAGATTAACTTTCTCAGCCATATTGCTTCTGTGTATGCTTCACATGCTGTGATATATTCTGCTTCTGCTGTGCTGAGTGCGACAGACTTCTGTTTCCTGCTGCCCCAAGATATCATAGCGGAGCCCAAGTTGAAACACATTCCTGAAGTACTCTTTCTATCTTCTGCACTTCCTGCCCAATCTGAATCTGTAAATCCATGAAGCTGTATATCACTGGATGCGGTATATCTTAAGCCATAGTTTATTGTCCCACAAATATATCTTAGGACATGCTTTGCAACTATCCAATGCCGATGTCTAGGTTCCACCTGGAACTGGCTTAGTGTATTCACGACAAAGCAAATGTTTGGTCGAGTATTTACCAAATACATCAATGACCCAATTAACTGTCGATATAGTGATGGATCTATTGGATCAGGATCAGAATCTTTTACTTTTTTATATTTGTAGTCATAGGAGTGTCCATGGATTTGCAATCCATCATTCCAAACTTCTGAAGGATATTTATTGCATACTTTCCTTGTCCAAGGAACACTTCACCACGCTTCTGCCATACTTCTAGTCCCAAGTAATAATGCATGAGACCTAGATCTTTCATATCAAATTTAGAAGCTAGTTCTTTTTTGCATTGGATGATGAGAGACTCTTCACCTGTTATGAATAGATCGTCAACATATAATTGTAGAATCACAGGTGCATTGTCCATGACTTTGTAGTAAAGATTTGGATCTGCATGACTCTTGGAGAAACCAAGTCTCGTTATATAGCTGTCCATTCTGGCATACCAAGCCCTTGGAGCTTGCTTGAGTCCATATAGGGCTTTCTTTAATCTGCAAACATGAGTGTCTCTAGAATGTACCTTAAACCCTTGAGGTTGTTCAATATATACTTCTTCTTCGATTGCTCCATTGAGAAAAGCTATCTTTACATCCATCTGATGTAAGTTCCATCCCATGGAAGTGACAAGAGAAATGATAGCTCTAATGGAAGTATATCTAGCAACCAGAGCAAATTTTTCGTCATAATCTTCTCCCTCCTTCTGGGAGAACCCTCTAGCTACGAATCTTGCTTTATATTTATCCACGCTTTCGTCTGCTGCATGTTTGATCTTATATACCCATTTTGAAGTTACCACTGATTTTTCTTTAGGTCTAGGTACGATTTCCCATACATCATTTTTCATAATGGATTGGTGTTCTTCCATCATAGCTTCTTTCCATTGTCCCTTTTGAACTGCTTCTTCAAATGTGGTAGGTTCTTCATCTAGAAGCTTCGTCATATATGCTACATAACTTGAGAATCTTTTAGGCTTCTTACTTTTTCTGAATGTTCCTTTTGGAACCTTGAGTCTTTCTGCGTCTTGTAAGGTAGCTTCAAGCCAAACTGGTTGTTTCTTGGTCTTAGGTATGATATCTGAATCAATGGTTTCACATGGTTGCATAGGATGATCAGGTTGTTCCTTTCTGTTATATTGGTTTTCTGTGCTTTCTTCAATAGGTTCTTCATTTTCTTCTTCTTCTATAGTTTCTTCTATGGATTTCTTGAAAGCCATCTTTTCATTCAATGTCACGTCTCTATTGACTTCGATCTTATGTTGTTTCGAAATATAGATTCTATAAGCCTTGGATGAATCGCTATATCCCACGAATATGCCCTTCTTTCCCGAGGGTTCTAGTTTATTCCTTTTGTCCTTGGGAATATGAGAGTAAACAGGACATCCAAAGATTCTTAGGTTTTCCACATTAGGTTTCTTACCTGAGAAGGCTTCTTCTGGAGTCATGTCCTTCAGTATGCGGTGAGGACTTCTGTTCTGCACATATATTGATGTCATGGCCGCTTCTCCCCATAAGAACATGGATAGACCTTGATCATTTAATAGTGCTTTTACGGTTTCTTCGATAGATCTGTTCTTTCTTTCTGCTACACCATTTTGTTGAGGATTATGAGGAACAGTTAGCTCCCTCCTAATCCCTGTCGATTTGCAGAATGCAAGGAATTCCCTTGATGTGTATTTTCCTCCATTATCTGTTCTTAAGATCTTGATCTTCTTGTTTGTGAGATTCTCTATCTCTGCTTTGAATTCTTGAAACTTGCTGAATACTTCGTCTTTTGTCTTTAGTAGATATAACTAAGTCTTTCTTGAATAGTCATCTATGAAGGTTACATAGTAAAGAGATCCTCCTAGAGATTTGACTGGCATTGGTCCGCAAACATCTGAGTGTATCAGATCTAGAATCTCCTTAGATCTATTGTTACTGCTTGGAAATGGTTTCTTGATATTCTTTCCAAGGGCACATCCTTTGCAAATTCCTTCATGTGTAGACTGCAATTCTGGTATTCCTTCAACCATCCTTTTCAGAAAAGGTAATGCTTGATAATTAATATGAGCGTACCTTCTATGCCAAAGTACATTTGGATTGACTTCGTCATGTACAAGAGCTTCTTCATTTTGTTCTAGTAGTCTATACAGATTTCTTTCACGGCTTCCAATAACCCTAACATTCTCTATGCTGGAGTCTTTATGCCAAGATAACACTTTTCCATCCACGAAAGCTATTCTGTTTCCTTTCTCTTCTAGGCAAGATATGGATACAAGATTCTTTTCTAAATTAGGTACATATAAAACATTGCTTAAGTGAACATTGTTACCTGTTTTCAACTTGATGGAGGCTTGTCCAAATCCTTCCACTGGGTAAGTGCTTTTGTCTCCAAGCTCTACCTTGTATGAGGTCTTCTTCTCACTTAGATTTGAGAGTCTGGCTTGATCTCCCGTCATGTGCGTAGAAGCTCCACTATCGATTATCCACATGTCATCTTCAATCGTGCCAGTGAGTGCTGAGTAGTGTAGAAGACTGATCGTCTCACTCATATCTTCGGTTGACTGATAGCTGGTCATGCTTTGATCCAAAACTTCAACTCTGACGTTTCTGTCTTCTGAGAGAGCCAAAAGGTGCGCTGAACTAGGGCGTATTGAAATATCTTGTCCTTGAGCAAGATGCTCGATCACAAGTTGCCAGATCTGAGATTTAGGGTTTCTACAA
>SNQJ01S0044556.1:7148-21114 GCA_010110895.2 Picea sitchensis | reverse complement strand
TTCAAGATTGCTTGTGGACAAGCAATTTCTAGCATGGGAGACTGTAATGTCCCCCACCTCTTGATGAAGAGGTTTGGAGAGACTTAGTAGTGTAGTCATCGCCACTAGACTATAGTCTCATGCAGCATGGGGAAAAGTCAGCTAAACTCAATGTTATATTTTGAAGTTGACTTGAAAAGGTAAAAAGTAACTCACTAGAAGATTAGAACGCTTGAGGTTGAGTTAGAGTTGAACCTAAGGGTTAACTTAACTCAATAGAGGAATAGAAAGAGGTATAAAGGAAAGCCTAGGGTGCACCTCTCACTCATCTTGGATTATTATGCATTTTGCTATTAGGCTCTTGAGCACACAGTTTTGAGGGTTTTGAGAATACAAACCCTAGAGAACAACTCGGTGGTGAAAGATTCCACCTATCTTGTTCCAAGCTTGGTCTCTGGGATGCAATACTCCACCCACACCATTCTACCATATTCACAGGTACCATCACTCATCCAGGAGAGCAACAGGCCGTACCCTTGAGGGTTTTCAACAAGGGGGTGCATCATTCTTTGGAGAGAAGTTCGTTCCAGGTGATTGACAAGGCTTTTGGATATTCTAGCACCTGTGTATTTCTTGCAGGGCCTTGAGCATCAGATCTAGTGTATTTTGAGAGGGTTACTCTTGCCGGATAATTATCTAGAGCTTTGGCACGTTTTGGAGAGAAGGAGGGCGCTACTGTGATTCAGATCTACTCATTTTGGAGGGGTTACACTTCAGATCTGACGCTGGCTTCACCAAGTGACTTGCAGTGGCCCGATCTATCTTTCTAGGAAGTTTCAAGGTATTTGGGAGCCTCCTTCATTAGGGCCGGATTATTGGGCATTTTAGGGATTCAGGAGGGCGCAACTTCATTGGAGGATTCAACATTTGGAGGAGTTATCCATAACATTTAGGCGTGAGACTTCAGGAGGGGAATCCTATCACCTTGATCTATCATTCTGCCGAGTTTGGACTCATTTGGAGGCTTCCTTCAGCTGGGTCGAATTATTGGGTCTTCTCAGCTCTTTAGGAGGACGTGCCATCAGCCAGGGGGGTTTGGCATTGACCCTGGTTCTTCTATATTGATCTTCATTTTGTATTAAGCCTTCAGAGGCTTATATCTTCTTGTCATGAGCATTTTGTAGTCGCTCATATCTCATTTAGTGGAGCTATCTGATGTTATTCCAAATCTGCATCCTCTTTGTATCAGGTTCTTTCTTATCATATCAATAAAGGTCATATCTATGCTGTTTGGTTCCATATCTTGTGTTATCTTGTATCTCCATTGTTTATCTTCAGTTCTAAGCATAATAACCGAACTATAAACCCTAAGGCCGAAACTTAAGAGGCCAACCTGCAAATAAACATACACAAAAAAGCAAATCAATGGTCATCTAGTGTTCCAAGCGAAAAAATTGCTTGGGATCATTACATGGTATCATGCTGATATCCCCTTCAATGCTGCCCGCTCGCCATATTACCAACCTATGTGGGATGCCATTATTGCTTGTGGTAGGGGCTTCAAAGGCCCTAGTATTCTTCAATGGATGCGACCTATTTTGCACAAATAGGTCGCATCCATTGAAGAATACTTGATAGATTTCAGAGTATCATGGGCCAAAACAAGGTGTACCATCATATCAGATGGATGGAGTGATGGAAGGAACCATACTATCATAAATTTCCTTGTCTCTTGCCCACAAGGAACCATGTTTTTAAGATCAGTTGATGCATTTGATAGGGTCAAAGATGAAAACTTGTTGTTTGAGCTATTAGATGATGTTATTATGGAGGTGGGGGTGGCCAATGTTGTTCAAGTCATCACATATAATGCCTCTAACTATGTTCTTGCTGGGAAGATGTTAGAGGAGAAACACAAAACCATATTTTGGACCCCATGTGCTGCACATTGCATAGACCTCATGCTTGAGGACATTGGTAAACAAGAATGGATAAAAAATGCTGTAGAGCATGCCAAAAGCATCAAAAAGTACATCTACAACCACTCATGGGTTTTGAGCCCGATGAGGAAAAACACAGAGAACAAAGAATTTTAGTCCTGCCAGCACTAGATTTGCAACTCACTTCTTGACATTGCAATCTATGGCTTCCCAATCAAATAACTTGCAAAAGATGTTTGCATCTCATGAATGGAATGCATCTCAGTGGGCCCGCAGAGAAGATGGCAAAGACACCAAAAAGAAAGTTAATGATCCCACATTTTGGAAAAAAGTAGTAGAAATTTTGAAAATTGTCGAGCCACTTGTTAAGGTGTTGCGGCTAGTGGATGGGGGAAAATTGGCCATGGGTTACATTTATGAGGGAGAAAATAAGGCAACATACAAGGACAGAGTGACCAAGTATGGGCCTATTTGGGACATCATTGATCGTAGATGGAACAATCAACTCCATTGCCCTATAGATGCAACTGGGTATTTCCTGAACCAAAGGTATCATTACAGAGCGCAACTTGGAAAAGATATGACTGGGGAGGTTAGATATGGCTTGATTGATTGCCTTGAGCGCATGGTCCCTTCTGAGAGTGATCAGTTGGAGATACAATGACAGATCACTTCTTTCACTAGAGCCATAGGTACCTTCGACAAGAACCTAGCAAAGATTGCAAGGGATGTTGATGAGCCAGGTAACAATTCCAAAGTTTAAATTTCAAGTGTTTAAATTTTAAACTTTAAATTTTATATACTTTTTAATTTATTACTTAAAGGAACTAACTTGACTAACTATGTTTTTGCAACAAACTGGTGGGAGTCATTTGGCAGCCATTGTCCTCAATTGCAAAAGTTTGCAATTAGAGTGTTGAGTCAAACTTGTAGTGCTTTCAGGTGTGAGCGCAATTGGTCCATCTTTGAGAGGATTCACACGAAGAAGAGAAACTGTTTAGAATAGAAACGATTAAATGATCTAGTCTTCGTGTAGTACAACCTCCGGCTAAGGCGCAACGAATTGTTGAACAAAAGACCCGAGTCAGATCCTATTGTGTTGGATGATGTTGATCCAACTTCAGATTGGGTAGCTGAGACTCACCCACCAGAGTTTGATGTTGACTATGATTTGGAGGTGGAGTTAGTAGGGCAGGTTCATTATTGATGATTTGAGAATTGAAACCAAAGCTCTGAGGTGAAACCCAGATTCAGGCGAATTTGAGGATACTTGTGGATTCCAGGAGGAAGACATCAAGGGATTGGATTCGATGTTGAGAGACACACCATAGCCAGTAGGGAAACCACTCAGGTTTTCCATTTCTTTCATTACAGATCTACAGTCAGATTGAGCATGGAGATCAGAGATCCATCTCCAACAGTCAGATTCCAACATGAGTTCTAGAGGAGACATCAGAGGTATAGTGGGTCACTCTTCCCGAGAATGCCTAGCGAACCTAAACCCTTAGAACCCATTTGAAATCAGGGGAAGGCGCTTCATTTGAGCCATCCAACATGTTGTCGTGCTTATACACACCTGGGGTAACGTGGAAGAAACCTTCAATCCACTTGGTGTGTCCTTGGGGGCAAGTTTTGAGTCAAGGTGTTGTCACTTGATCCTCAACTCCTCCATCTAGGCCAACTCCTAGCGAAGCTAAGGGGGGTAGTCCCTATGAAAAATAATCTAAGGCTTTTCTAAACTAAGAAAGTAAAAACATTTAGATCTAGGAGTTTATTGCTTGAAATAAAAATTGATCATTTAACACTTGGCATTCATCATCATCATAAAGTACTTTGCTCATAAAACATGCATAAATCAAAGGATACAATATCTGCAAGATTTAAAGCATAAAAGTTAGACCAGATGCATAAGTGTAAATACTGCTCACATAAGATAAATAGCTATACTTTTTAACCAATGCCTTAAAAGGAGTCGTGGGTTGTGTAGATCGAAAATTTTATCAAGGTAAACTGATGTTTAGTTAGTGAAAAGTGTTTGGCCCCTTTGGAGGCTAGCTCTTTGCTTGGACTTGTTGAGAGTTTACCAAAACCCAAATGGTCTCACCAGTAAACCCACTAAAAGTGTTGGATGTACAACAGGGGTAGCCCGTCTTACTTCACAGGACACTTTTAGGTGTTTTCCTCCCAATGAGCTAACGACCTCAGAGATTGCCCTATTAAGCTAGCAAGGTTCAATTACTTGATAAATGCTTGAAAGAAATAAATCATACACCCTGCTTTGTAACTGAAGGAAATGCACAAATACTTGAAAAGTAGAAAGATTTGCAACACTTTAGATTTAAGTACCCTGCTTTGTAGTTGAGAAAAGATTACAAGATACTTTTAGAAAACATAGTTGCAAGATTGTTGCTAAAGAAAGAGACTTGAAGCAAAAAATTAACTAAGCATGCATGATAGATTTAAGATTTAGTTAACATGCATGCAAATTAGAGTGTTATTGTCTGTTCGATGTACTTGACTTGTGTGTTTGATTAACAAATTTAAGCATGCATCAATCACAAGTAAGAAATAGACCGAACCAAAGACACAAATCCCCCTAAAGGGGATGGAGAAACTGGGCACAAAGGGCCTGCTTTTATTGCACTATTGTAACAGAGAACCAATGTTCTGTTTGAGATTTTAGCTCTTTAGAAAGAAAGAGATCCTTATAACTGGATCATTTAGAGAGATACAAGAAATATGAAGAAGAAAGGAAAACTTCGTCGCATGAAGTTAAAACCCCCCAGGGTGCCCCGAGAGCTTGATTTTGCCAAATTTTGGCAGAATCTCCTCTTGGACCTGTTATTGCTGCAAGAAAACAGCAAACAAATGAAGTTAGAAAATGATGAAAAGAGGTTTTAAACAATACAATTTTTTATCAAATTTTTTGGAAAAACATTCCAAGGCAAAATCAAGATTTTTTGGGACTTTTTAAGACTTAAAACAAACCTAACCTAGGCCCTTGTAGTAGCTTCTGTTTGCTGTTTTAAAACAACAAGCATAAGATATCCAGATAGCTTGATAAAGAAGTTAAAACCAAACAATACTTTGATCTAAGATCTAGGTGAAAATAGACCAAAAATTGCTTAAAACTTGACTAGATATACTCTTTGAAATTGACAAATTAAAACTTAGATCTAGAAATTAAATGCATGCAACGTTTAGATGTTTAAAATGGGGGAAATAAGTTTATCGATTTTCGGAGTTTCTGCTTGAGCCTGGAACTTTTGGGCTATGGGGTTCTCCTTGATGTGAAGAAGAGGGTGAATGCCTTCTTTGAGAACTTCTTGGACAGAAAAGAAAAAGCAACCGAACTCCTTTGCCTCTCCAAGAGAATGATCCTGCATGCAACACTGATAACTGCAAATCCTATACTTGGTGTTTTTCTACACAAAAATCTTCAAGAGCATATTAGTTTGAACAGAAACACACATGCAATGAAATATTTAAGCATAGATTGACAAGTAAATTAGATAGTAAACAAACTAAGAAACTTACTCCATCTAGATAGTAGTATCCCTATGATTAGCCAAGTAGTAAAGACAATATGCATAAAATCAGAGTAACATCACCTCATGTATATCCAACATTCATCCACACATTTGAGTCCACACACCAAAGATAGCTCCAAAGTCTTTATTATTCCATAGAAGGATTCAACAATGATACAATAGCTGCCCAAAACCGAACTAGTTTGAGGAGAGGTCGACCCTGTTTAAATAACATTTGAGGTGACAATTCCTAAGTAAAGATGCGCTAGGGTTAGGGTTAGGGTTTAGGAAATGCGTGGGTGATGAGGGAGTGGTGCACTAGTGAATGGGTAGATGCATGGGAGATGAGTGTAGTGTATGTGGAGTGAGGGGGAGTGAAGGGGTAGTTAGGGAATGCATGGGCCATTGGGATATCCACCCATGCTCTAGGAATGCGCCAACTAGGATGTGGGGTCGAGTTCCCACATTGGGATCTCCCCCAAGTCCATGTCATCTCAACTAAGTCGACCTCACCTTTAGCTAACTCGCCTTAGGCATCCAGTCAACTGGGGACAAGAGAAAAACATGTTTCAAACATGTTCCCCAGTTCTCCTAAAATCTAGGAGATTAATTTAATTACCCATTTTCTGTAATTTTCGAGTAATTTTGATTTTTCAGTGATAATAGTCACTTTTTTTATCTTGAAAGATGGGAAATAGGGGTTTGCATGATACTCTGAACTAGAAAATGACTATAAATATGACATCTGACAATGTTTGATGCCACATTTTTACAATTTATTGACTAAGAATTAATAAATTCCATTTTTGCGGGAATTTAATTAATTCACTGAAAAATTAAAAAAAAACCTATCAAACCTAGCCGCAATTTCCAAATGACTCAATCAATATGTCCTAGTATGAGCTCATATACATTCAGACAATAGACATTGGATTTTCCATGCCAAGACCTGATCGCCAACACATACTCTGGCTCTGGAGTCAGTCTTCTGAGTGAAAAAAACTTAGAAATTATTTAATCGCTCACAAAGGCAAGCAGAAAAGATAATTAACAAGTAAAAAAAACACTCCAGAGTACCTGCTCACTCCTAGGTCTTAGGTGGCCAATAGCGTTTTACGATATCTCATACTCAGGACATTTATTACAATAGTGGAAATGTGGAAAAAGATGGTCTTTCATAAGACCAACTGAACTCTGAACTCTGTCATATGAGCATTGATTGCTCATTCTTTGGTGGCTCTTCAGAAAATCCATCTTGTGCAAACTGGTGGATAACATAACACATTTTTCCAAGCCTTCTAGCCATCAGGGCGTCACATTCAGTCAATTGAGCTGCAACGTGTTGGACAGACAGATGAGAGATCAAAGATTCTCAGATCTACTCATCTATAGGGCTAGTGAGCCAGATTCCTTTCGACCCATTGGAGAGGGAGGAAGGGCACTCCATTCGAGACATGTTCCATCATATTCTGACGGTGGAATCTACTTAGGCGACTCTTCCAGCATTAGCCAGTGTGAGGGCATTCCCAACAGTTGGACAGACAGTAACATAGAGATCCAAGAGCCTAGCAACAACAAATCCATCCATGGCGAGTCTTCTAGGGAAGAAGGCGACTTCATTGGGACATATCTCATCAGATTCAGAGGAGTCTTGCTCGTGCATGCATCAGATTCATCTTCCGACAACAGATCCAGCGTTGCATGCAAGAGTTAACCCACGCATGTCACAGATCGGGCTTGCATGCCAAGGATCTAGCAACGCATGTTAGTTATAGGTATTGTTCCATGCTTTTACTAGTATTCTAGTATAGATCTAGTCATTTGAAGGTCTAACTGAAGATTGGTTTGGTTATTTTTACATGCATGCAGTCTGTGTGTGAGGTTTTGTACATGCATGTCATTATTATAATTGCTTGACTATTCAATATATCTTAAACAAATTGTTCCACTTGAAACCACATGCAAAATCACCACGCATGTTAAATTCAAGTTATCAAACGCAGTTAGAAACCTAAATATCCAATTCAACCACTGAAAGAGTATCAGATCTACGATAGACAGGGTTAGTACAAAGTTAATATCTGGATCTGCGGATTGGGGATATTACAAATTGAGTCATGCTTTGATTCGGTCAGTTCGGTACCAAACCGTCCCTCTGAACTGAGCAAATGGCTGAGTTGGTATAGCCTATAATCAACTTGCCTGAGTCGGCTCAGACCGATTTTTAACACACACCAACAAATTAAATCACCATGAACATGTTTTCCGATGAGGGGTGCACTTTAATAAAGTGTTGTACCATGTAAATAAAATATGTTTTCCCTAGCATAACCCCTCCATGATAACAAGAAAACATAAAGTCCACCCTAAAGTGCACCACCACCAAGGGATTGTTACATCAATATTACCATCTAACCTTATGAAAAGGGTTAGATCACCATCAAATCATAATATAATACCCCCTCTATAACTCAAACTTAGAAATAACATATCTATGATGGTACTAACATTATGAAACACATTCCCCCCTGAAGATTTTCCAGGTCCTATCAAGCTGCCAACTAGGTCTGTCTTTGACCTCAAGTTGGCTCTAAGTTTCAACTATCAATGAAGGTTTTGCTGCTGTTTTAGGACAGCCAACAGTTCAAGAACTTCTTGCTGATTTGTTACGGTTACATTCACAATTTTAGGTGCTCTAGCATGTAGTTTTAGTCACCAAGGGTTAGCACATGCATACTAAAATAAATGTAACACACCTAGAGATCTTTACAGCTAAAAATAAAGCAGTTCTACACTCTAACACACATGAAATTGTACACAGTTATTTTGGTCAACATGACCCTGGATAAACCCCCCCGGGGAAAACCAGTTTGGAATATATGTCTATATATGAGGAGAATAGATGGTGGAATACAACAAGTACAAAATATAGATGAACCTGTTACAATAGCAGCTTGATCCAAGCTGAAATACAAGTCCAAACCAAGCAAGTGCACCCTAGGATGGTGCGCCCCTCAGAAATGTTGCCAAGACCACTGAAACTGAGCCAAATGCCAATTGGAAGCTCTGAACAGAAAACCCCTCCATAATACTCTGATACTGAAGTGTGGCCTCCCTTTTAAACATATCTCACTGTAATCTGACAAGTCTAAGACCTCGCCACTGTAAATTTTTAATGACAAAAATCAGCAAGCTAATATTCTGTCAAACACTTAGCAACCTAGAGATAACTGTCTTGCATGAACTTCCGAAATATATCAAACCCACATTCAAAAATTTCCATAAGTAGAAATACACATTGCTAAGCAAATATGCAGCGGAAATAAACACAATGAACAACATTCAATAACCCATGAAAAACTTAGAAATTTAGGCAAATGCCAGGGAAAACCCCAATGTGGGGAAACCCAACGAGAGAGAGAGAGATACCAAGGATACCATGCTTTATTAGATATCTTTTTGCATGCTTCCACACCACCTCCACCACCATTACTGATACCAAGGAGGTGGTCCACTGCTCTTGTTAAAGAGCCACTAAAGTTATGTCCACATAACTGACAGACATGACTATTTCCTTCTTTCTTGACATGTTTCCATGCCTCCGCTGTAGATTTTGGAGGTGCCATTGATGAATAAATGAAGGTTCTGCAATTTTAATTTTTTTATGTACAATAATTAGATTTTAAAACTAAATTTTGATAGGAGAGGGTTCTAACACTAAAAAATTAAATCTAAAAAATTAAGATACAACTTCTGTTCCTTACATCAATGTTTCTGTTCGAATCCTCAAGAGCCCTCTTGGCTGCTTCAACAACCTTAAATGTCACAAATGCAAAACCCCTGTTTGAAAAAAATGTTTCAGAGTTGAAATATAGAATGATATTGCCTAGAACTAAACTAAGTTAGAACTTCTAACCCTAAAAACTTAAAAAATTTATAATACAAAAAAATTTAAAAATTTATAATACAGAAAAATTTAAAAAATTATAATACTGATCGATTTCTTTTGGTTTCGGCTAGTTTCGACTGATTTTGGTCGGTTCTATCCGGTTCCATACAACACACTTAAAGGGGCGGATTTCAAATTTTTTTAGGGAAAAATAAACAAATTTCTACCAATTTCTGTATATTATGTAGAGTTTTAGAAACTAGAAGTTATGTTTTCAATTTAGAAACATCCAAAAGCTCCTTGAAAGCAAAAGAAATGATCAAAACATGGTCTTAAAATGAGCAACAGGTTTCAAAATCAATTTTGCAGTGGTTGACTAATTGTGACTGATTAATCTTTTATTCTGACATGCACTCTATTTACCATGATATGTGCATGTGATCAACAGAGATGGAGGTATGACTAGCATACGATAATATGCGTCCACTCCATTAAAGATGGGGACCTCATTACACACATGTAGGTCCACCTACAAGGCAGTAGTGGAACACAACTGTTCACCCAATTAACTAGGACTTCCTAATGATTTCTTCATAATGCACTCTTGGCTTAACTCATGGCCCACGCAACAAAATAAATACATTGTCACACAATAATAATAATTCTTGCATTCGCTAGATGTATAAGCAACTAAGAGAAAAATCCACTAGAAGAGAAAATATCACAAAGCAACCAACTTAATGCTGATACTCTTTACAAGGAATGGAGCACAAAATATGTAGAAGAGAGGCAACATGATAAGATCTTAAGCTGCAATTTCCATCTAGAAGTTAACTATAAAATCAATCAAACTATAACAAAAACTGCAGTATTGCACTCGGTGCTATTTTGGTTATATGCACTCTTGCTATATAAATGAGAATCTTTGCATATTTGTGTATAAATGGTTTGGATTCATATTGGTGCACATGAATATCTATGTTTTTTTTTTTTCAAAATTTGAATATTTTATGTAGTTTTTGGTTGTCCGTTTTTTTTACCGTTTTTTTTTTTTGGTCGGGTCCGTTTTCGCATTTTTGGGGTTGACCAGTCTAGTCTGGTTTCCGGTTCTGATAATATTGTATCTAACATCACATCTAACATCACGTGACAACTTCTCCCCCATACTGGTCTGTAGGGCTCAATTAAAAGCTAAAAAATTTAAAAAATTTAAAGTCGGCTCAACTAAAAGTTCAATTAAAAAAGTCAACTCCATTAATAAAAAAAAAAATTACACGCGCTATTATATATATCATATTTACTACAGTAAATTTACTATTACTTCATCATTTACTATTACTATTACTATTTATATTTACTATTACTATTACTTCTATTACTTTAGTATTTTCCATTTACTATTACTATTTACTTTTGTATATTTACTATTACTACCAGCATAGATCCATCTTAACCTCGGATCTATCAAGCCCAGAGAGGGATCAAATCTCTCGAGGTGCAAACCTTTAACCTTTTTCTCAAGTTTTGCACTCTAAAACATCCTAGAGAGGGATCAAATTTCTGAGGTGCAAACCTTTAACCTTTTTCTCAAGTTTTGCACTCTAAAACATATTTTCACTTCGAGAGATTTGATCCCTTTCGGCGCTTGATAGATCCGTGGTTGAGATGGATCTATGTTGTTTTAGGTCTAGTCAAAAACCTTAATTTTCATAGGTTATATCTTTGAAAGTAATGGCTACATTTGCTATTCTTTCACCCATTTAGAGTTGGAGGCCAACCGGCAAACAGGTTGAGTGAGGTTAGGAGAGGGAACATGGTGCTCTCTATAGTTGTTAGTGGCCACCCTTCTAGTAGCCATATTTTTACTTTCCGCTTTCCTTGCCACACTGAAAGCATGCTCCAGGGGTTTAAAGTGCCCATGTTGAATGCTTTCCTTTAAAGTATCCATGAAGAGATCTAACAAATTATCCTCTAGAATGTCCTTTACCTTGAGACTCGACTTTTGGAATTGTTGAATGTGCTCTACAATTGAATCTCTTTGCTGAAGATTAACTAATTGACTAAAGAATGTGTTACTCCTAATATCCCCATAATGTGCTATCAATTCATTTGTAAAATAGACGAAGAGATAATAGAATCCTTTTTTTATTCACAAAGCCATTAGTACCAAACAAATTGATCAGGCTCTAAATATAAGGATGCAAGAGTTACCTTTTGTAAATTATTTGGTGGAGATCAAAGAATTGCTCCATTTGAAATATCCATGTTATAGGATCTTTACCATCAAATTTACTCATATCAATCCTTTCTTCTTACTCTTTGCAGTAAGAGCAACATTCTCATCAACTCCATCTGTCTTTTGTTCACTGCTTTGAGATCCTTCCCGGATCTCCTCCTGAGTGAAATCATCCATCAGTCTGCTCCAATCTGGTAGATGCTCATGTCCCACCACACACTTCACAAAGACTTCCCATTCTTTGGTGAAGCCATTTAAGGCTATCCTCATCAATTCTGAATTTGATATGACCTCTCCAACAACATCCAAATCATCTTTTACTTGATCTACTCGTGTAAGATAAGAAGAGACACTCTCCTCCTTACCCATCTTGGTATCATGCAACTTAGCTTTCAAGGCCATCTTCCGGTTCTCATTCTTCGCCTCAAACAAGCTCTTAAGTGCATCCCACATCTCCTTGGTAGTCTTTTTCTGAGCCAAGTGTGGGATAAGGTGATCCTTCACCCCATCCAGAATAATCCTTTGAGCCTTGGCTTCCTTGATTTCATGCAAGTCCAAAGAAACAGGATCTGCTGCGGGAGCCACAACAACAGAGTTGACATAGTTCCAAATTTTGTTCTCCTTGAGAACAACTGACAATCGGACCTTCCACTGCAAATAGTTGGAAATGCCATCCGACCTATCCTCAAATCTAATGCTTGCAGCCATATTCCCTGTCACAACTCAAGGAAAACAATCACAACCTTTCCCTCTTCAACTTTTCCCAAAAATCACACTGCCCATTGTCACTCAGAGATCAAGCTCCGATACCATGTAAATTTTTAATGACAAAATTCAACAAGCTAATTTTTTGTCAAGCACTTAGCAACCTAGAGATAAATGTCTTGCATGAACTTCCAAAATATCTCAAACCCACATTCATAAATTTCCATAAGCAAAAATACACATTGCTAAGCAAATATGCAGTAGAAATAAACACAATGAACAACGTTCAAGAACCCATGAAAAACTCAGAAATTTAGGCCAATGCCAGGGAAAACCCCAATGTGGGGAAACCCAACGAGAGAGAGAGATATCTTATTTATTCAGCATTAGGAGATAAAATATCAGCAGCAGAAATGCATTTCCAGCAAGAGAAAAACCACATACATCACACTAAAACAGTCCCAAACTTTGTTGTCTTGGAATCCGTGCCAGAGAAGCTGTACAACTTGTACGACCCAACTGAACAATTCTTAGAAAAATGTGCTACACTAGAACTGTATGGACAGCTACAGTAAACTGTCCAAATCACTAATAGAAATTCCAGAAAATTGCGTCGAAATCCATGCAACAATGCTGCCTCAAAATCCATTCCCTCCTCACTGCTTTACGGACTGTACGGATCCGTACAATACAGCCTGTTTATCAGCAGAAAGCTACAACACTTCATCACTGCAAATATCCTTGGGATTTGTGCCCAATTTCTCTTGGGAAAAGTGCCCAGCCTGCTGCCCTAAATATCCTCTCCAAGCTTACTCAGAAAAATATCTCTGAATCTCCTTCTCCTTGTCTTGCACACTACCCAATGCATTCTTTTATAAATCTGAAAATGGCCTTTTCCCTCCAAAGTGTCTTTTCATCTTCCCCAACCCTAAATCCAAAGGCCAAGATTAAATCTTGCCTTTTTCAAGATCAAGGTTCATGATCCATTCCCTCCAAAATGAATCACTTAAAATCTATGTTGCGTTGGTTTTCAGGACGGGGGAACGACAGGGACGGGGGGACGCGTCCCAGAGACGGCTAGAGTGCACCCCCAAATTTTTCAGGGGACGGCGGGTTGGGGATGGCAATNATATATATATATATATATATATATATTAAAAAATGTTAAAATTCACCATAAACATTTGTAGTTGCTTCAATCTTGTAAGCATAACAAGCTATACTATATAGTATTATGCACAGCCCTTACACTTGCCAATACTGAAAAATCTCGAGCAATTTAAAAAAGAGCTGAGTGACATTTCATTATTGGTTGCTAGACAAGAGCAACATGCAGTTTAGCTTTAAGAAACTTAAGTGAGAAATGTCTCTATAGCAGTTTTTCTTACTCGTATTTCTTGTTAATGACTATTATGTTAAAACATAAAAGACATTCCCTTATCAATAGGTTTTGCAGATTTTTATGGTTGTGTTGAAAACCACTATAAAACACTTTGGTTCTGTAAAGAGATTAGATTCATATTTCAGATTAAGAAGGTGATTGGATATGAATTTATTCAAACATTTAGTACCCAATCGAAGTCACTACTATCTGATTGTTTTCACAATGCTTGAGGTTGGAATGGTGGAAGCACTATAATTGAATGACTCCTGGAAACCCATGTAGAATATGTAAAAGCTAAGATGA
>SNQJ01S0044554.1:28733-49751 GCA_010110895.2 Picea sitchensis | reverse complement strand
TACCTCAATATTATAGTCATTTGGCTATCACATAGCTCATCATCCTGTAGGTTAGTTCACCAATAACACATATTGATGTAGATACATCACAAATTTATATAAGAATCCATATTTGCATCCACGCTCAATTAAGAAATGTATTCTTATTTACATCATGCATTGCATCTATATACATTCACAACATAACTTGAATTGGTATACATGTACCGAACTTACCTATTTTAATTTTCATGTTCAAATAATCAAATAATTATCTTTGTCATGAGCATATATCATATAACATACAAATAGGTCTAGAGGTACACATCTCAATGTCTAACCAAGTCTAACTGACTCCAACAATGCTAAACTTTGAATTATTAAGATTAGCAAACAATAATTTTCTAACTACCCAAGGTCAAAATATGGGGCATTACATACACCCACCTTTCAAGAAACTTCGTCCCGAAGTTATGTTCAAAATGCAACATATTCATAATGCATGGTCTTTTCATCTCCCTTGGTTTAACTCTTTGAATAATCATTACTTGGTCACTACTTTGATCGTACTATCATAAGGTCATCGCAAACTGTTACTACTACGTTAGCAATAAGGAGAATACCCTTCAATGCATTTTGAGTTGAATCCCTCTTACAATGCATTGTAAAGGTGCTTGATTTATTTAACCAGTGCTTTTGTAATCTTTATTGTTCCAACTTAATGATAAATTTCAATTAAATAGCATATATACTATAAACAGAATTTTATAAATTATAAATTTGAGTTTGCCATTTAACAACATATTTAAAATATTAAGTTGGGCATCTGTGGATGTAGTTTATCTAGAGCCATATCAATCTTCAACCAATATATAATAGGATGCTTTTATTTTCTTATAATGTGTAGGGTTATGGTCGACCAAAATGAAAATTTCATAACAACTACTAATTGTTTTCGATAAAATCATGTGTTATACTAGTCCCATTTGACCTTTACTTGGTTAAAAACGTCTTGCGACTTTTAATATATTGACTAAGACTACCCTATTTAGTAGGCACCTTGCTTTATCCTAACTCTATTTGTGTACTTGTTAATTAAAAGACACCACTTCTCATAGATTTATTCTTCCTATGTTTTATATTAAAGTATAAAACATAGTTTGACCCTTGAATTAGAATCTTATCTGTTTTGGTTTCCTTTATTTAAGTGAACTGTATATTAAATTCAATTTCATGTTTGAACAAGCCCAGGCTATATAATTCCCCACAATAATGTCTAACTAGTTAGGGCAAATCATCATTGACATCTCTTGTAGGTGACACAATGCATATGTCATCACAAATGTTTCCCATGCTTAGGAACAGTGACTAGGATGTTGCTAAATGATTGTCATGCAATATTGTCACTTCATAGCAGTGTTTTCTCAATCTTCCTTCCTCTCAAGTAGTAAAAATTATATTTTGATCAAGTTACATATTTCTTATAGGATCCTTTTCATCATAGTCAAAGAAACAAAACAAATTATTGCTTTCTATGTAACAATTCACTATTACAAACTGTGCCTACATGCCTGCGGTACCGTGTCTGCCTAGTTTAGCATCATTAGCTGAATCAAGTTTCCTACAGGGTCCATTCTGCATTCTATACTTTCTTGATAACAAGGCATTCTTCCTTGCAATTTATACTGTATGCCCCAACTTTATATGCTTTATACATATATGCTACCAACAAATTTTGGCTTCTATCCCTTTCTGATCACATTACTATCACTCATCAAGTTTCCTTCATCACCACCATGAAGTTTAGTAAGTTCTGTAATTGATGGTTAATTAGGTATTATTTGAAGGTCTCATTTGCTCTTTGTTCTCATTCATGTAATCCTTGCATGGGTGAGGCTTACTCAACAAACATATGCATGCATGCGTGGCAATCAAAATGTACATCTTTTTCGACTAAAGACTTGTTAACTAGTCTTTGTACAAGTTCAAAAATACAGTTGGGTGTTCAAACATCATTTTACAACTTAAAGCAACAAAGGTAGTAGGGAACTTGAGGCATTGAGAAGCAATATTAATATGTTTGATTATTGAATTTGAAGTATAGGGTAGTTGTTTCTAATGGTTGGTTTTGGTTTGTTGAGATAAAGGGATTGAAGTGGTTGCCATAGTTGTAGCAATATAACCTTATATTTACTCAACCTCTAAAAGACCATGGACAATTGTAACAAACCAAAACCAACAATGCAATCACATTTAGGAGTTTAATTTAGCAGTGGCCTAGTCACCTATAGTGAACTAACATTATAAGAAATAAAGATAAAGTAAAGCATGTTAAAGTTAACAATTTATCATTAACCATGTATCTACCATAGAGTCAACCATATTGGTGTTAAGCATATAAATCACTAGTCAACTTTATGATTTATATATAGTCAACTATACAAGTATTTAGACCAAAGCTACCCTACTCATTTAACAAGGTTGAACAAGTTTATCATGGTGACTTAAAATTGATTAAATTTTTACTTGAAATATTAACCCATCTTATAGTCTGGTGGTATCTGTAAAATCTAGAATAATCAACCAAATATGTGATATTCACTGCTATGAAACTTTATGAAATGTGACATGTAATTCATAATATGTGTAGAACGTTTATATTTAAGGCTAATATCCAATAAATATTAGACTACTCAGTTACATATTACTTTCCTGTCAACAATTCTTCCAATCAATGGTGTTCTTCTCAAAATTTGTAAATTCATAGTACGTTTCCTTCAAACATATTGATAATGAATCTTATCGATAATATGAACTAGATATATGAAAAACTCACCAATAACTCCAACTACAAAGTACGGCGAACTGATGCCATATTTGATGAAAACAAAAACAAATATAATGAAATGATATCATTAGCGTTGATGGTGAAAAGACTCATTTCCTAGGTCATTGCAGGCTTAAAAGAGTGATGAACAGAGTGTCTGCTGACTAACAGAGGATCATATTCTCAAGTCCAAAAGAGTTTGTGAGTGTGTTGTAAAACACGTTGAGATTGCATCTTTAGCGAGCTGACTTTCTCGGAGTCCCACAATTGTTGGATCCCAATTAGTGACTTCAAAATGTCTCCACGGTGATTAGGTCAAGTTGTGATATGCACTTTTATCGACATTTCAGCGGCTATCGAAAGAGGATCATAAGCTAGCCTTAGCGAATCACAGTTATGGATCAGTGGAGAATCGAGAATCTTGGTTGGAACCTCTAAAGCAGAATCAGGTGTTTGGATTTGACACCAAGTACAATGGCTGATACGATTCTAATTACGACATTCATAAAAGGTAGCAGTGACCCACCGACCTGTTTGGAATTAGGTATGCCCGAAACGTGTGGTCCTCCGCCGGGTGCAATAGGTTCCGTCAATTCACAATCTCATTTCGAGAAGGTGGCGAGAAGCACAGATAACTACACCCTTACTTGTTACCAATGGCTGGGTTATGCATGTATGTTGGGCCTTCATGGTAAGCAACGTACATCAATAATATTTGTAGCTATGTATCAACTGGGTCTTCAACTGGGCAACAAGTGACACTGCCCGGTTGTGAATGATGGGTGATGAGGTTCTTTCTGGTATCAGGAATGGGTGTCTATCTATGGGCAATTGGTAATTGGAGCCTCCTGGGATAAAATATTTTATACAGGTGGTGGAAAAATAGGAAAAGAATTGTGATGAAAACAAAGCTGCAAAGCACCTTACTCCTGTAACCTTGGAACTTGGGGAAAATTGTCCACTCATTGTTGATCCCACAGTGGACTTTAGAGGTTACAGTGAGGCGAATTGTAGCTGGCAAGTGGGGATGTAATAATGGATAGGCATGCATTGCCCCGGATTACATTATAACACTGGAATCATTTGCTTCGTAAATTGATAGATGCTCTAAAAAAATATGTTGGAGAAATTCTATGGACAGGATCCAATTCAGTCAGCATACTTGTCTCGTATTGTCAATTCTAGTCACTTTGTGCGTTTAACAAGGCTCTTGGTTGATCCAGGAGTCGATCATTCCGAGGAGGTGCAATAATCAATCGTTTTTTCATCTCGCTGACCCCCATAGATGAATTTATCTGACACCTTTGGATCAACTCTTGGTATTGCGTGCATTGAAACCTAGCATAAACTGCCACCAATGTTTTCTCCCTGAAACAATACCAAAACGTTAAAAACTTCCTCCCCAATGATACAAACCCCTTCTTCAATCATTGTTTACAATGTCTTACCTCGTTGCTAAAACGACAGAAACCCCTCTCTGAAAATTCTAAACAAACCCACACAACTTTTGGTCTATTTTAACAACATGAACCTCTCCTAAATTGTCAGAACAATAGGTAGCACACTGATAGGGGTACATATACTCTAACATCATTAAGGGAATCTTGTTGAATGGAGTGCCAAATCACGATGGCCGTTATGGAAGCAACCTTTAAATGATGATTGATAGATTAATAATGTAATGCGTGTGTGGCATTACACTATATTGATAAAGTAATATTACACCAACAAATTAACACCAATATTAATACATTAAATAAATCCAATAAATACATTAAATGCATTAATAAATAGATTACTAAGGTGTTAGCCATTGTAGGTATTAATGAAATGGTAAGCATTATTTACATTGTTGTAATATGTAGAATTAAAATATTCAATGCATTATGCATAATGTAACATTAATTAATTAATACATTTTAATGCATTTTTAAGTGTGTATGTGTATTTTATGTTTTTAACTAATACATTTTTAAATTAATGTAACAATGTAGCAACAAATAATTACTTAATACATAATTTAAGTATTTATTAATTAAATAATTAATACATTTTTTTTTTTTTTTTTTTTTTTTTTTTTTTTTTTTAAATTGTTTAATTATTTAAATAAATTCATCTATATAAATAAATACATTACTAAAGAGTAATGGCTATTATAATATTAATATAGTATAGGTTAAATTGATAATTTACATAAATGTGGATCGTTTTATCGAACTTAAGAGGGGTAATTGATACAATTCTTTTGTATTTGATTTATCTTCAAGATTCCACGAGAGATACTACAACCCGAACTTCACATTCATAAAGAATAGCAGGTGTAACAAGAGTCTGAAGAGTTTCTTCTTATCCCAACTCCAAAGATCATTTAATTTACAATTGTTTTCAAGCCATAATAAGTTTTCCATCCCCAATAATCCCTTTTTCTCAATGCTATAATTCAATTAGGCTTGTGGTGAATATCATTTCCAAGATATTTGTATGAAGTCACTTCCTCAATTTATTGTTATTATATACAAAGGTATAATCTTATTGGATTTAATAATCATGACCTTAATTACTTATCAATATTATGATCATACCTATATTGGAGCAAAATTCCTTGAAGATTCATATTGGTTTTCAAGATCATGGGGACTCATTTCCATAAGAGCGATATCCTTCGGCATAAAGAAGAAGATTGGTAATTTATACCAATGAGAGTAGAATTTGACACAACCTGCTTTTTAAAGCATTCTTCTAACTTGTCAATGTATACCAAAGGGTGAAATGAGGGGACATCTTTGTTTGACTCTGATATTACAATTAATCTTTTTGGACCAGCCCTCAATGTTTTAAACTTAACAATAACGCTCTCATACATCCTTATTGCAACAACCCTCAACTTGAGAGACGCACATATCTTCAACCTATACCAAAGGTTTTCCTAGGAACAATGTCAAAGAAAGCTTTTAAAAGTCAACAAAACAACAAAAAGATTGATTTTAATTTGCTTCTACGTGATCCTACAAAGACAAGATGGTCTACATGGTTGAATGATATCTCCTAAACCCAAACTTGGCCTTTAGCTCTTTTACCATGACTTTCTAATGAGGCAAATCTTCTTTTCAAATAATTCCATAAAGCAAACAAATATGGTAAATGTAATGGTCCTATCAAAAGGTAGAGGAATGTTTCTATCTCATTTTTAAAATAAGATTAATGAAGCTTCCATTGAGGTTTAGGAGATTTGTTAAAGTATTAATATAGTAATAATATAATTTGGGAATTAAATAATACATTATTAAAATAATAATAATCATTATTGTGCCTTTAATACATTAAAAGATATATATATATATTAGTAAAGTATTAATATATTAATGTATATTATTAAAGTATTAATGTATTAGTATTTTAAGATTAATATTACACTTATTAAAAGTAGTAATAATAATAATATTAATAATTTATTTTTTAAGGTCCACGACTAAGCCACATCAAATTGGTGTACCGGACCTTTGTTTGTGGGACAAGGGACCCCTCCGTAATGAATTCCTTTGGTAGAGTCCTAGGAGGTTATGCACATACCTACTGCTAGTTGAACTTGTGACCTCTTAAGGAAACATATGTTCAACCATTAGGCCCACTCAGTCATTTGAATACTTTAATGCATTGATAAAAAGTATTAATATGTTAATGTAACATATTTAAATATTCATAAATTAATAATACATTATTGAAGTAATAATACATTAATAAATACATTGTAGTATGAATTCCTTAATAAACACATTGCAAAGTATTGATACATTAATACATTATTGAAATTATTAATGCAATAATACATAATTGATAATGACTATGGTTGAGTATGGTTGAATACATGACCATGGTTAAGTTTGATAGATCTTGATTGACTTTGGGAATGAAAGGGTGACTATAGTTGATCCTCGTTGTCCTACCATGGTTGAGTAGAGGTTATTCATGACCATGATTAACTATGGTTTGATCGGAGTTTATTATGGTTGGACATGCCCATGGTTGACCTTCATATACCATGTTACATAGTTTACTATAGCACCTACTATTACATTGCAATGTTAATCATGTTTTGTTTGTCAAATTCCAACATTGAGTTATGTTCATCACATGCCAACATCAGTATGTGTTCATCACATCGTGAAATCATCTTTTGTTCATCACATTTCAACAATAGGTTTTGTTCATCATTGTGACTTTAACTTTTGTTAGTCCCTTGACGTGGCAGAGTTATGGGCATCAAATTAAAGGCGAAGGTTCATCACATTGTGACATTAAGTTTTTAGGTCTGCTTGCTTTGCGATGACAAGGCTATGTTGACACATTGCGATGTTAAGCCATTGTTAGATGCCTTTGATAGCCGGTATATGTTAGATCACAATGTAGCTGATGCGTATATGTTAGATCTCAATGTAGCGTCTATATATATTAGTTACAGTGTGACTTTCCTATGTTTGGTAGATTGCATTGTTACTATGTTCGACACATTACGATGTTTGCAAATGTTTGTCACATTTGTGGTGTTTGTATATATTCGTCATATTGTGATGTTTTACTATGGTGGTAGATGGAAACATTACTATGTTAGACACATTATGACATTTGGAAATATTTGTCACTGCGATGTTCATATATGTTGATGGATTTAGCGACATTATGATGTTTGGTAGATTGGAAGTTAATTATGTTTGTCACATTGCGGCGTTTGGGGTATTTTGTCACATTCTTGACGATCCAGTGTAATGCGTCACAATGAAACACGAAATGTTTTCCCACATTGCGACAACGGTGATTTGGGACACATTGCAACCTATGTTTATGTTAGTTACATTGTGACATGTATTTATGTTAATCGCATTGTGATGGTACTATCCGCATTGCAATGTTATGTGTTCGTCACAATGCGACTTACTATGTTTGGTAGATTACCAGCGTTACTATGTTCAACACATTGTGACATTTGAAGTTTTTGTCACATTCGCGACTGGAATAAGTGTGTCTGGTACAAGATCGGTAAATGTTCATGCAGCATTGTGATGATAGTGATGCGACGGGCTTGATGACATGCCTATCCCACTTTGATATATGTTGACACATTGACGTTTAGAAATGTTGTCACATTATCGTAATATGCGTATATGTTAAACCGGTTCGACATCCATATATATTCGTCCGCATTCTGCGAGGTCGTATATGTTAGCCACATTCGACAATACGATTGTGTAGTAGATTACCCAACATTACTAATTTTTGACACATTGCGGTTTAGGAAGTGTTTGTCGCATTGTCAGGATATCTACATCACATTGCAATCTTTGATATTCATCATATTACTGCTTGATAAGGTGATGTGGACGTTACGCAACCTCTTCTTATGTTAGCTACATTGTGATATTACTATCCAGATTGCAATGACATGCCAATGTTCATCACATTGCGACATTACTATGTTTAATAGATTGCAATGTTACTATATGTTAAGTCACATTGCGACTTTAATGTTCATCACGTTTATCGCGCTAATATGTTTGGTAGATTGAAAAGTTAATTTGTTTGACACATTGTGATGTTTGGAATTGTTTTTCACATTGTGACGTTAGAATAATTGTGTCACATTGCAACATGAAATGTTCATCACATTGCAATGAGCATGATGATGTGCTAGAGTGCAATTTTTGTTTATGTTATGATGACATGCCTATGTTCATCACATTATGATGTCAATTAATCTTCATCACATTGCAACGTAATAGTGTTCGTTAGATTGCAACATTACTATGTTAGATGGAGTGTTCGAAATGTTAGTATGTTGGAGCCTAGCAACATTACTATGTTCATCAACGTTGTAATGTGATGATTTTGTTCGTCATATTGCAGCGTGGGGAGCATGTTCCCATGAAAAGGTTGGTTTGTGTCCCTGGAATTATGAAAGAAGTAAACTTTGGGTGAAGCTTTCAAAAGCCAATTTCATGAAGTGTTTCCTTTTGAAAAATATAGGAACTTTGAAATGATGGAGTATATTACATAGAATGAAACTTAGAATCATACTTTTTTTTAAGGACATTGATAGCATATGATTTTGAACTATAAAATCTATCCCTTTAGAATAAGCATATATATAAAATTAGATTATGCATTTATGCATTCCACTTTTGGTGTTGCAAATTGCAATTGTCAAGAAAACACAAAGGAAGGGTAAAAAACAATTATGTTTTATAGTAGTAAAATATTTAATTTGAATCATTTTATGAGTAACTATGATCAATTTAGTGGTATTGTTTTTCTTGGATTGATTCATACAACTAAAGTGTTCATCTGGGGGACATTTTAAGGGAAAGTATTTCATCTTCAACCCTTTTTAGTGTCACAAAGATGACAAATGGTTCCATGTCATGGTGTCTTCTTTGTATATATTATTTTCTTATTGAGGGTCACACTTAAGGCATGGGGACTATAGCAATGAGTCGGGCATTGACTCGGTATTAATTTACTCTTTGACTTTAATTTTCATGGCATTTCCAAAGTTGAACATAGAAAGATCTTAATAATATTTTTTTTTACATATTAAAATGAATTAAATTTTTTATTTTTCTAATTTCTATTAGTTCAACTTCAATCCTTATTGCAGGGATGGCAGCGTGCATTAATTGTCGTTGAAGGTGCATTTAACTGGTGCACTACAATTGTCAAGTTCACCGCCCTTGCTGCCCTGGCTGTCTATTCAGTGTTGTACTCGAAGCCCTATTATTATCAGGGTCATTTAATTCCTTTGCCATTCTCTACAGAGCCTCTTTGGCAATCTTGATAGGCTTCCATGCATTATTTGATTGTTTGGTTTCTTTGCTTCTTCACGAACACGGAAGAGGACCTCCTCGATCTCCTTAGAAACTGCAAATAATTTAGTAAACGAATTGTCTGCATCGGTGGAAGGCTTGTTCTTGTTAAGAACTACAACATTTTTTTTATGCAATCCTCTTGGAAGAACTTCTGTAAAACTCCCCTCTATTCCATCCACAGAAATTTGTCTCGCAGGGATCGTGGCAGGGGAGGGAGAAAGTACTGATACATACAAGGTAGTAGTGGTGGGCAAGTCAAGTCCTCCGAGTTCACATATAATCGAAGTCTATGATTCCAATGACAGGTCGTGGGGGATTGCAGGACACCTGCCGGAGGAGAATCGGTTGGGTAGGGGGATCGGGATGGTTTTTCTGTGACGGTTCATTGTACTGTTTGATGAGCATTAATGATGATTGGAGCATTATTGATGTTTTCCAACATTAGAAGGGACTTCCCTTTTTTCACCACACTCTTGCCGAGAGATGGCTAATGAAGAGAACTTGCCCTTATCGCTTTCGCTGGCCAACCATGACCCTCTCACAGTTACATGGGGCATAGTCAAAGAAGGGGAGGAGCTTTTACATGAGGTCATTATATGGGAGCTTGAGAACGTGAATGTGGACTCTTCATCATCTTCATCATCGGTGGAAGGAATTGCCAGAATGCCTCCACACTTGTGTGAGGGTATTAACCGGACTTTGTTTGATATTGAATACCCATTTATGTGCTACGTAGGAGTTGGGGATCACGCGTGCTTTGTAACCAATGGAGATTATCAAGTGATATAAGTGGTTGTTTACAATATTAGTGAAAAGACATGGAGTAGGCTTCCCAACTATCCTTTAGATGACGACATTGTTCACAATATATGGGAAGGTAGTGTTATGGCCTTTGAACCAAGGCCTGACATGAAGGTTATGTGAAGCCTGGTATGCATGCCTTTTCATTTCACATCACCACCTTCCTTTTAACAGTTTAAATATGATTTCTCTCTTATTTAGATCTGCACTTTCCTCTCCTGAAGTTGCCTTGCCTTGCAATGTTCTTTGACTCTAATTGGAAGCCTATCTCTAGCCCTAACTCGAAGTGAACACAAATATATTAATAAGTTGGAGATATGAATTTAGCATTTGATTGTTCTTGATAATATGTGGTTGATAGGCTCTTGAAAAGGGTTTTGATTAAGCCATCTTCCTTTGGGGATTCAAATTATTATAGAGTTTTCATCGAAGATTTCCATGTTTGTTATGAAAGTCGAAGACTCTTTATTATCTTGTTATTTTGACATCATTATCTCAAATTACAATGTCTATCTTTATATGTTATGAAATTTATTAATGTTTCTTTCTAAAACCTTGAATAGGACACTTAAATTTTTGAACTAACTACAGATAGTATTGTTGGTAGCAATTTCTCTTAGTCTGCCAAGTATTTTGAGGCATTTATACAAATCACTTACGTCAATGGTGATACCAAGTTGTTTATTTTGGTAATTAAAAGGTGTTCTTATTACTAATTCAAAATTTGTATTACAAAGTTGGGGTGGTTGTTCTATACCAAAATTCAGCCTTCCTGTCCTATACCAAAATTCAGCCTCCTTGTAGTTGGACTGATTTTCTTTCTAGGGATCAGATTGATAGGCTTTAAGATTTTACTACCTTGGATGGTGTCATATTGCAACCCATAATAAATATTTTGATAACATAACAAAACCTTCATAGGTTACCAGAGCCTTCGAGATTGTTTACTTGGGCCTTTTTGCTTCATTCTTCTCTCTCAATCAGTGTTGCATCTGCAATGTGTGTACTCTATATTGTTTCTCTTTCTTCATTCTCCTTGCTCCATCCCCTATTTGAATTCTTTGCATTTTCCCAAACCTTGCCTTCTCATCCTATTTAAATTCTTTGCATTTGTGCTTCCATCCACTGGGGATGCTAAGCAATTAACTCAATTATTTAAGCTTACTTACATTAACAACTTTGTTTTAGTTATTTCATTGATTTTATTACATTTCTTCTACATCTTCTCAATGATAAATCTAATAACATGATGAAATAAAGTTAGCCTACTACTTATTTAAGAACTTAAAACATAAGTATACTCAAAGTATCAATAACAAAATATCACTGAAAAATGCCTCCTCCTAGCTTGTCGGAGCTCATCGGTTGTAATGTAGTAACGGGCACTTCCAAGTATTCTTTTACCGCTTTCCCAGAGTGAAACAAAAGAATCCTCCTTGCCAACTAGGAGCTTAGTCGACTTCCTAGCTCCAAGAATCATTTCGGTTTCTTGGCCCTTTGTGTCAGTGACCCCAAGAACAACAAAGCACAAATGCTCAAAGGAAACTATCCTAAGAATCATCTTCAAAATGTCTGACCTCTCATGTGTAAAGCCTCCTCCTCTCTACTTCTTCTCCTATTTATCAAATTTCAATACACACTTCCCCAAGTCTCCTCAAACACCTCATCATTATCCATCCACTCCATATTCAGATATTTTGGGAAAATATTAAAATAAAACTAAATATAAATGAGCTTGTATTAAACAACCAATAAATAAAATAAAAGTCTTTATTCTCATGCTATATATTAAATGTTATTTGATAACTTTCTTCAAATGTACATAACACTCCACCGTACTCCATTTAATTCATCACACCCACCTATCTATCAAAGTCGAGAAGTATTTGATAGCTGGATATTTTTGAATGCAATATAATTTACATATTCAATGTGTAATTAAATAGTTTAATAGCTTACTTTAATAATTTGTACGTTGATACTTATACTAGTAATACATGGGTGGGGTAATATTAATTAGCTAGGGACACTATATCATGTACTAATGATAAACAATCATTGCTTCTAGTGCATATTTCCTATATGATCACCAAGACATGGGACAACAGATCAAGTGATGCATCATTTAATAATCATATGAGAACTAAATTATACTGAATTCATCAATAACCATTTGTCACTTGGTGGACATCATGTAACCTTCCTTCCTAACCTACTTCCATCTTCCATCCTATCCGTCCTCACATGGAACTATCGTCATCGACTATCATTAATAAATAGAACCCGTGAGTAAAGTGTAAGCTATCTCGACCAAGCTTCCCTAGCAGACAGCCTTGATCCTACATCCTACGTCGGGAAGCGTGAACAACCTACCGTCCTCAGGACTTAGGTTTTAGAGGTTACATGGTTGGAAATGCCTCCACCCTCCTAATCGAATCTAGGGTCCACCCCTACGATCGAGTATCTTGTGCAACTCTTGTTCTTGGAGTCACGTCATCAAACATCCCTTTCACAGGTAAGTTGTAAAATATCAAAGCTCCAACACCATAGATCTTAGTAATATTTGAATCATAGAATTAAAGAGTAAGTACAACATATAGCATACAAATGTCTTCTTGATGTCTATGACATCCAGTTACCTCAATATTAGTCATTTAGCTATCACATAGATCATCATCACAGGTTAGTTCACTGATAACACATATTGATGCAGATATGTCACAAATTTATATAAGAATCATATTTGCATCCACGCTCAATTAAGAAATGTATTTTTATTTACATCATGCATTGCATCTATATACATTCACAACATAACTTGGGTGGTATACGTAATAGAACTTACCTATTTTAATTTTCATGTTCAAATAATCAAATAAAATTATCTTTGTCTTGAGCATATATCATATAACATACAAATAGGTCTAAGAGGTACACATCTCAATGTCTAACCAGTGTCAACAATACTAAACTTTGAATTATTAAGATTAGCAAACAATAATGTTATAACTACCCAAGGTCAAAATATGGGGCATTACATGCCCACCTTTCAAAACTTAGTCGAAGTTATGTTCAAATGCAACATATTCATAATGCATGGTCTTTTCATCTTCCTTGGTTTAACTCTTTGAATAATCATTACTTGGTCACTACTTTGATCATACTATCATAAGGTCATCATAAACTTACTACTATGTTAGCAATAAGGGGAGACCCTTCAATGTATTTGATTATCCCATCTTATTACATTGTAAGAGTCGCTTAATTTATTAACAAGTCTTTATGATACTTGTGTTCCCAGCAATGATAAAATTTCAATTAAATAGTATATATACTATAAAACAAATTTTTATAAAAATTATAGAATTTAAGAGTTTTGTGATTCTTTCTTTATATTAAAATATTAAGTTGGTATCTCAATAAGGATGTGGTTTATCTAAAATATATCAATCTTAAGTAAAATGATAATGGACTAGCTTTTATTTTCTTATATAATATGTAGGGTTATGGTCATTCATAAAATAAGAAAATTTCCATGGAACAACTACTAATTGTTTTCCTCGATAAAAAAAATAATGTGCTATACTAGTCCCATTTGACCTTCAAAAAACGTCTTGCGCCTTTTAATATGTTGACTAAGACTACCCCTATTTATTAGGCACCTTACTTTACCCTAACTCTATTTTATTAGCACTTGTAATTAAATTAAAGAAAGACACACTTCTCATATAGATTTATTCTTCCTAAGTTTTATATTATACTTTAATATAAAAGTATAATATACTAGTTTTGACCGTGAATTAGAATCTTATCTCATTTTTAGTTCTTTATTTAAGTGAATCTTATATTAAATTCAATTATAATTTCATTAAGCTAAGCATATAATTCCACCACAATGATGTCTAACTAGTTAGAGACAATCATTGACTTTACTATCTCTCTTACTTGAGTGACAAAATACATATGTCATCACAAATGTTTCCCATGCTTAGGAACATTGACTTGGATGTTGCTAAATGATTGTCATGCAATGTTGTCACTTCATAGCTTGATCATTGTCCTCAATATCCCTTCCTCTCATGTAGTAAAAATTATATTTCGATCAGGTCACATATTTCATATAGGATCCTTTTCATCATAGTCAAAAGAAACAAAACAAGCGTGCTATCTATCAACAATTCACTATTACAAGCAGCCTACATGTACAAGTACCATGTCTACCTACATGTCTAGTTAGCATCATTAACAAGATCAAGTTTCCCTACCGGGGTCCATTCTACATTCTATCACTACTTGTCTTTAAGCCATTCTTCCCTCGCAATTGCTCTTCCTATGCTGGCATATCCTTTATGTAATACTGCAACCAATTTTGGCTAGCGTAACTACGGTCTGATCTATCACTCATCAGGATTTCTTCATCTTACCATGAAAGGCTTTAGTAAGTTACGCGATTGATGGTTAATTCGAGGTATTGATTTTGAAGGTCTCCTTTGCTCTTGTTCTCATTCATGTAATCCTTGCATGGGTGAGGCTTACTCAACAAACATATGCATGCATATGTGGCAATCGAAATGTACATCTTTTCCGACTAAAGACCAGTTAACAAGTCTTTGTACAAGTTCAAAAATACAGTTGGGTGTTCAAACATCATTTTATAACTTAAAGCAACAAAGGTCGTATGGAACTTGAGGCATTGAGTAGCAATGTTAATATGTTTGATTGTTGAATTTGAAGTATAGGGTAGTTGTTTCTAATGGTTGGTTGGATTATGTTGAAGATAAAGGGATTGAAGTGGTTGCCATAGTTGTAGCAATATAACCTTATATTTACTCAACCTCTAAAAGACAATGGACAATGGTAACAAACCAAAACCAACAATAGTCAATCACGTTAAAGAGTTGTTAACAGTAGCTAGTCAACTATAGTGAACTAACAATATAAAATAAAAGATAAAGTAAAGCATGTTAAAGTTAACAATTTATCATCAATAACCATGTATCTACCATAGAATCAACCATATTGACGTTAAGCATATAAATCACTAGTCAACTTTATGAGTTATATATAGTCAACTATACAAGCATTTAGACCAAAGCTACCCTACTCATTTAACAAGGTTGAACAAGTTTATCATAGTGACTTAAAGTCAATTAAATTTTTACTTAAAATCAATAACCCATCTTCATAGTCTCAATTGATGTCTATTAAAATATAGAATAATCAACCAAATATGTGATATTCAAAAAGCTCTCCTTCTCACTGCAATCTTTAATAAGATATGAACATCATAATTCATAATATGTGTAGAACGTTTATATTTAAGGCTAATATCCAATAAATATTAGACTACTTAGTTACATATTACTTCCCTGTCAACAATTCTTCCAATCAAAGGTGTTCTTCTCAAAATTTGTAAATTCATAGTACGTTTCCTTCAAACATATTGATAATGAATCGTATCGATATTATGAACTAGATATATGAAAAAACTCACCAATAACTCCAACTACAAAATTTGTGACGATGCCAAATGACCAAACAAAAAGCAAATATAATGGAAAGTCGATCATTGGCGTTGATGGTGAAGAACTCCAATTTTCTAGGTCATTATATAAAGCTTAAAGTGATCAGTGAGAGTATCCACAGCACTAATAGATCATATTCTCCGTCCAAAAAAGGATTTCATGAGTGTCGCTGTAGCTGGGTCAAATTTGCATGATGTAGCAGCTTTACAGGTCACAATTATTGGATCCAGCTAATCGAGCTAAATATCGCAGTGGTCGGTCAAGTTGTGATATACTTTTATCAACATTTTCAATTCTGAAAAGGGGATGTAGCCTTAAGCTTAGTCGGGTATGGATCCCGGATGGAAGGAAATCGAGTCTTGGGTTGGGTGACTCAAGCCCGAATCGATTAATTTTTTATTTTAAATTAATATTTATTAAAATCTGATTCCCTGAATCCCGACATTCATAAAAGGTAGCATTGCAAACACAGTGGTATGCGAAGCGTGTTGGTCTCCGTAGGATGCGATGGGTTCAAATTAAAATTCACAATCTCATTTCCGAGAAGGTAGCCAGAAACCTGAATGACTACACCCTTAGCATTACAATATTTACACCGGTTATGCACAATAATATCAACTGGGCCTTCATGATGTAGCAACATAATACATCAACTATAATGTATCTATGTATCAATGGGCCTTCAATGGGCAACAAGTGACTTTGAAGTTTGGGAATGATGGTGATGAGGTTCTCCCGGTCTCGAGAATGGGTGTCTATCTAGACGGTGGTAAACTCAGGATAAAATATTTTTACTCTGGTAGTGGAAAAATAGGAAAGAATTGTGATAGGCTGCGGTACCCAAGCACCTTACTCTGTAACCTTGGAACTTGGGAAATGTCCAGTCATTGTTGATCTCACAGTGGACTTTAGAGGTTACAGCAAGGTGAATTGTAGATGGAAAGTGGGGATGTAATAATGGATAGGCATGCATTGCCCCGGATTACATTATAACACTGGAATCATTTGCTTCGTAAATTGATAGATGCTCTAAAAAAAATACGTTGGAGAAATTCTATGGACAGGATCCAATTCAGTGAGCAGACTTGTCTCGTATTGTCAATTCCAGTCACTTTTTGCGTTTAACAAGGCTCTTGGATGATCCAAAGGTGTCGGATAAAGTCATCTATGGGGGTCAGTGAGATGAAAAACGATTGATTATTGCACTGGTATTGCATGCATTGAAACCTGGCATAAACTGCCACCAATGTTTTCAGGGAGAAAACATTGGTGGCATAAACTGCCACCAATGTTTTCTCCTTGAAACAATACCAAAACGTTGAAAAAATTTCTCCCCAATGATACAAACCCCTTCTCAATCAATGTTTGTGTGCCTGCCGTTGCTAAAGCAGCCGAAACCCCTCTAGAATTCTAAACAAAGCCCACAACGGTCTATTTTGTTAGCATGAACCTCTCTCCTGAGGGTGTGGGAACAATTGATGGCCTACCCCTCTGTGCAGTACATATGCTACTAACATACAGCAAGAATCTTGTTGAATCTGGAGGTACCCAAATGCAGTAAACCAGGTATGAGCAACCCCTACATACCCAAATTTATTTCTGCAATTCCCAAACTCATTCAAACTCCACTTTCCACTGATCTAACACCAACCCCAGTACATGTACAGAAAAAAAAAAAAAAAACAATAATAATAATAATATATTCCTGGTTTGTCTATAGTTGCTTGCTGCAACTTTGTGCAATAGGCCTCACCTATTTGTATTTAGGTACACACAGACTCTTTGTAAATATGCTCATATACATATATATCATACATTCCACTAACATCGAGTAGCAGGATTGAGTGTGAGTGCATTGATATCTGGATAAACCATTGGCTATCGGCTCTCTGCTATGCTCAGCAATGGTAGGCTATTTTATACGCTAACACTTGTCTGAAATGATGTACTTAAATGCCATACAGGCTACTCTGAAATAGACCTTAAGGAGTGTAGAAGACTGAGGGTGACATTCCATCAGAGTTCAGAAGAAATCAAATTGAATTTATGAATGGCGGTGAGAGTTACTACAAGACATTAATCACGCCCACAGTTTTGATGGGGAGCCTGATCTGTCTACAGAGGTTTGTAACTTGAATTGATGAATGGCGGTTATAAATTTTAATACACACGCATGATCACACACACATTTAGCATGCCATGCATTAGGCAGTTGACCAGAGTAATTATTACCGTATAGAAACCGCTGGAAATCTATTTAAACTTTTAGTTTAAAAAACTGTTGTCAAAATCTTCTTCTCATCTACGCATCAAAATATAATTTCCTCTCTTTGTATCCAGGTTTTGTGTAAACTTTGTAGCTCGAATTTTTGAAATTACATTTGGTTTCTCCACAAAAGCGAATCGAACAGGCGAAAAAAAGATAAAAGTCTACTATTTACACTACTGTTTTTTCGGTGTCACCTACTCCATTAATGAGCTCAAAAACAAACAACCCATGCGAGGCCAGTTACTACAAGACATTAATCACGCCCACGCTTTTGATGGGAGCCCGATCTGGATCTAGACGTTTGCAACTTGAATTGATGAATGGCGGTTATAAATTTTAATACACACACATTTAGCAGGCCATGCATTAGGCAGTTGACCAGAGTAATTATTACCGTATAGAAACCGCTGGAAATCTATTTAAACTTTTAGTTTAAAAACTGTTGTCAAAATCTGCTTCTCATCTATGCATCAAAATATATTTGCCTCTCTTTGTATCCAGGTTTTGTGTAAACTTTGTATGGCTCATGAATTTTGAAATTCTGACTGGTTTCTCCACAAAACGAATCGGAAAACAGAGCCGAAAAAAACTAAAAAGTCTACTATTTACACTACTGCTTTTCGGTGTCACCTACTCCATTAATGAGCTCAGAAACCAACAACCCATGCGAGGCCCGCCATGCGTAGATTAGTCTTATCGTGGGATAGGTATCAAATTTGATGATGACTCGCTGGAATAGTTAGACGTCAAGTTGATGGTTTAATGTTCTGATCCCATTAACGTTTGACGCATCAATTTTGTGGTAAATTGTCAAATACGTTTTCAGAGATTAAAAAAAAAAAACGTTCTACAAAATCTCAAAGTCCAGGCCTTCCAGCGATTTGATGTGATCTTAGCCGCCCTTCAGGACCATTGATTTGCATTTCAAAAAAAATCTTATGTTTTCTTAGTGCTTTAAATCTGTCTGAAAAGACATCTATCAACATTCAATATTTTAGTGTTTCCATTTTGTTTACTTTCGAAACATCATTGAATCCTGTCACTGGAGCGCAAATCGCTTATGTAGTGTTCCTTTTATTCTGTTGCTCGACAACAAATTCTTTCATTAATTAATTAAATTTTTGGATTCCAGGATTTCTGAGTATTGATTGTGGAGGTAAAAGAAATCACATTGCCCAAAATTTTCAGAAACCATGTTTGCCGGTACAGTCAAAACCCCTTCAATTCCAGAGGAGAAAATGCATTTAAGTCTTCTAAGTTAAAAAGTAGGTCCGTTTACTGCAATGCTCAATTACCCGATGTTGGCATAGGTGGACAAATAAGATATTTCATGGAGAACGCCGATTTCAAACTAGAGAAAAAAAACTTTTGAAGACGGTTTGGTTCATTGGGGGTAATTAGCGGAAAATTTAGCGGTGTCATTGGGAAATTCGGCTTCAATTTTGCTGCAGAAAGTGTCAATTGACATGAAGCACTTTAGTGGTGGTCAAAATGTATTAGAACTTAGCCATTCTGTACTCAACGTTCTCGATCGAATCCATGTTTTAAGCACATACTTCTCTGGCTCAATGGTCGATTTAGTAAAAAGGCATTCATAAGCTTATATCTTCCTATTGCATATACCTGTAAGATCGTTAATTGCCTGCATCTGCCCTTGCTTGTTCGTTAGCGCTTTAGTTTGATTGCTGCTCGCGCTCGCCCTTTTAGGGTTGAGCCCTATCTTGCTGGTAATGGATTGATTCTTGAATCTTTCTTGGTTTAGGCAGGTAAGTGTTAAGAGACTCTTTAAGGCGGGTATAATAGCTACACATAGGATCTCACAGTTAAGCAACATATCAGTGGATGATCAACAAAAGCTTTTTATGCCATAGCAGGGCAAATAGGGACCGCATTTGGGATTTATTCAAACAAGCTAAGTATGAGTGCTATAAGTACCAGTGCATCCCCTCTTCCAATTGCTGTTGTCACTGCTCTTGCAGCCGTTGTTGGTAGTTCTGTTGTTACAGTTAACTATAATAATCAAACTTCAAAAGAGAAAGACACGCTTCCGCTGCGATATGATCCAGAAGCCATCGCTGCATATTTTGAAAAGAGATCCTTGACTGTTGTTTCTCGTCTGCTTGAAGTCATATGTGATTGCTCATACATTGCACTTGGTCTTGCTATTGACAGTGCTAATGCCATGGTTAAGGAAAATGAGAAACAGAGGGCTATTTTCAGGACGGATGTGCCTGGATCCCAACTACAGTCAGTTCTACGTAAGGTTATTCAGCTATGTGTGTCGATTGCATCACCATTACACAGGCTTTGCGCTAACGACCTGACATACAATGGTAGGTGGCCTTACGCCCACATGGAAGTATTCTATTAGCACCTATTCTGTGCGTGAAGGGATAAAACACCACTACCCTATGGCTACATTGACACACTGGCCGTCCAAGCAGCTTTATGTTCCAGGAATGTTCTATGGGTGTTGTTGACCAAAGTCATGGCTTGGGTGCTTTCTCCACAATGGACAACTCTCTTACGCGCAAACCATATGGAATCGAAAGCTAATGCAGCAAACAGGATAAAATAAGAAGCTTGGTCTTTAGGAATTGCGTCAGTCTCATGGGGAGAAAAATGGTAGCGATCCAGTCTTTAAGGAAAACATTTGCTTTGTTTGGATATGTAATAGTTGACCATCTCACCATGTTTATAGTGCGATGGGCATTACAGAGCAGGTGGGGCTCTAGCATGAAGTTTTTTTTTTTTTTTTTT
>SNQJ01S0044553.1:48124-72106 GCA_010110895.2 Picea sitchensis | reverse complement strand
CTTGCGGTGATGATATAAGCTTACTCCTTGAAGGATGAGAACTTGGCTCTACAAGTTGACCTTCTCCTCTTGTGAGTTTCAACCTTGTGAGCATTAGAAAACAAAGCACTTGCAACTAATCAAGTCTTCAAAAAAAACCAATGCTCTGATACCAACTTGATCTAAAAATGAAAAGACTTGTATTCTTGAAAATATTAGCAAGTTAAAATTTTATGTGTTAAAGTGCAAATGGATCAACTTTGAAACGCAACTTTAAAAGGATTTACTCATTCAAGATTCATATAAACAACAACATAATCAGTGAACAAAAAACACATAACACAAAAAATGATAAAGGAGTTCACCCCTCTCTTGGGCTACCTCTCCTGGTCCAGCTTCCAATGGATCATTTGTATTATTTTCTCAAAGTGCTAAAAAATGTGCTTTACAATGCTCAAAATTCCAAATAGACTGCTCCAATGGCTTCAGAACGTCCAAAAACCCCTAGCTGGGCTTTTTCGGCACCTTGTTTGGCCAAAAATTGAAGAAGATAGGCTTCCTGGAAGTCCCCCTTTCACGCTTGTTGTCTCTGCATCTACAAAACGCACCCTTGTTGGCTCAACGTAGCCCACACGCATATTTAAGCGTAAAAACTTAGCACCAGATGCAACCGTGTGAACCATGCAAATTGTAGGATGGTTATGGGTGCACCTATCCCCTAACCGTCAAGGGCAAGGTCATATGACCCATGTGACTGCGTGTTTAAAAGTAAGGGCCATAACCATTTGAACCGAATTCAAACCAACGCATACCTGCGCGCGCGTCAATGGTCATATGGCAACAAACATGTGACCGTGGCCATATCAAAAGGGCTATGTTAAAACATATACCCATGCCTATGGTCATATTACAACACAACATACGACCGGAGTTTAGTTTTGAATGTGCGCGCAAAGGTTTTAAACCGTAGCCATATTACAATACAACATAACCACCCCCAGCCCGACCCCTCGCCCGACCCCCCGCCCAAACATACAACATTTCAATTCAAATAAAATCCACACCATATAGTGTTAAGAAACACTATGGTGGTGCATTGGTTGGTGGTCTTTTCCAAAGCTTTGCATGTGGGTGGAGGTCACGGGGTCGATTCCGGTGGACTCCAAATAAATTTTAAACCAATAAATAGGGGACATGTGGCGGCCATTGATTGGGCCACGTGTCGCCATTCCATTCGCTGCAAACAAGACATATCACCTGCCAGCTGTGCAAATAGCTGCCTGCCATGTGTCGTATGTCCTGGCACGTCAGCGTCCGTACGAACTGTACAGTCAGCACCCCTTTTTTGTCTGTTTGTCATTTTGAACAGAACGCGATATCTCTCGCTCTCGATGTCTGTTTGAACCCAAACGAGTTGCGTTGGGTTTGTAACAACGAGGCCTAAGCTCCTGTTCGATTTAAAGCAATTCTGAGCACTTTGAATTTTTGAGCAAAATTTGATCCCCTGATCAATTGCAATATTCATGCTTCCCAGTTTGTAGATATGATGATTGATATTTATTCTAACATGGTTTCTCAGTAGAAGATTACCCTAACCATGTTTGATATTAACCATTTGAATTTCATGATAGAATCGAAATGTGGTTGGAGAATATATTTTGAGCAAGATTTCCTTTAGATAATAAATTTATTTTCCTGTACCTGTTAGGAACAGATGTACATATAATACATTTCTCTTCATGTAGTTCAATGATCATTCATTTTCTCTTACTAATTTATGTTGTACATATGTTTGCAGGAATAAAAGAAAATGAATGATTACATTGGAAACATGACTATACTTAACTCGTGTAGAGTAGAGTAGAATGTACTAGTAGTTTAATTTAGTTAGTTTGTGTTTGCTTACCAAAATAAAGTAGTTATGATGATATTCAAGCTACAAATAATTTATCATCAGGGAAATCTCAATCTTTGTTTTTCATCTTGCTATTAAAGACACATAATGAGTTTTATTTTTAATATTTCATCATTAAGACTTACTCAATTACTGTTTGGAAGCAGGATCTTTTAAAAGACATCTTGATGTATACTCATATTTGAACTTTTAATCATAACTATGCTTTAGATTTAGATTTAAGTATAGTTTATTTCTTTTCATTTGAATAAGACAGTTGTGGATATTTTGGGCTAAGATTGAGTTATCACCAAGGTAATTACTCACATGTTCTTCTAGTCCTTATTTATCATCTTTCTATGTTTATCTTCATTAAGTTATTAAGCTTATTGGTAATACCTAATTATTAAATATTATCCATTTTACATGAAGCAAGATATAATAAAAGGACAACACTCTGGTCAAGTTCTCATGAGTATTCTTATGATCATAACTACACTTCTAGTTCGAATATTACTTTTCATTAAAAGCCTAATTAATTACAACCTTCCAAGACATAACTCATCAATATCTCAACTTAAATGAAAACACATATATCAACTTTATCCTTTCTCTTTGTGTTGAGGTACCTTTTCTCATTTAGTCTTGTTGAGGGATTCATGTATTCATGGCTTATTAATTTACCTTTTCTTTTGAGTTTGTATTTTTCTCTTTAGGTAGTTTACAAATTTTCATTAGTGGTTTGTTTTCATTTATTCTTCTAGTGTAGATTTGGTTTGTATCACGATTGTGTAGTATTTCGTTTGCACTCTTGTACAATTGTTTGTTTTTCTTGGTTCTTGGTTTTAATTTGAATTTTGTGATGTCTCCAAAGTTTATATGGGTGGAAATTTGTTTCTAGCAACATAAATTGGTGAAATTGGGAAATTTTTACTCTATCATTACAATAGGATTTAATTTATAAAAAGATCAGCATTACCAAGTTTCTATTTTCTCTTACATCAAACAATTAATATGGGGAACATTAAGATACAAATCAAGTATTGTAGTTCACCTGTACAAAGGAATGAATATGATATAGTCATTTCTTTGAATCCCTACCTTATCCCTGCATAGTTAAACTAAGTCTTCTTAATTAGTAGATGAAGGGAAGGTTGGTGGGTTCAAGTTTTAACTAGTATTACATTTATTTTCTTTATAACCCCTCTTGTACCACCCCTCTCTCTTCACCCAGTTGAAAAAAAAAAATCTCTAACTAAGAAAATCAAAAGGGTGGAAACACAAGAGAGTTGAAAGAATTTAAGTGTGGGAAGTACAATAAAACCCGCCAGGGCTATAGATGCTCACTGGAAGTGGAGCCATGTTTGTATGGTGCCGATAAATCTTTGTCGGGGCTATGGATGCTTTTGGGAAGTGAAGCAATGTCGGGAAAAAGATGTATTTTTACATTCAATAGATGTATACTAATCTCAAAACCTCCCAGCCTTGCCTATTATATCCAATAGTAGAAATAAAGTATAAAAACAAATTTCCCTTTAAATCAGATTCATTGTTTTAAGATTGGGTATTCAAGTACTTTCAATTTTTCAACTTATTTGATTCATCTCATGTGGGACCCATAGAAACTAGTACGATCATATGAAACTTATCATTTTCTCTTTGATAAATTTAATCCTTAGTACTATAAATACCAGAGATAATTGCTTCATCCCAGTTTGTCACCAATTTTTGGGGCCTCAACACATACCTTTATTTTCCTCGAAAATTAAAGGGGTCCCCTTATAAATTTTGGAAATGTCGTCCCGATTTTCTTTTGGTTTCCCATTTTTAGTGATTTTTCATTTTTTTTTTTAGTTTTCCCTTTTTGATGGTCCCATCATCTTTGTCCCATCAAGATATTTCTGGTGATATAAATTTCCTCGTTTCAACTCCCAGAACAAAAGTAGTGGCCATTCAAAGTTTTCATTAGTTTTCTTATTTTTAGTGATTTTCATATTTATTGTTTCTTATTTTTTATGTTTTCATCATATTTCTCTCTTCAAGATGTTTCTTTTGATATAAATTTTGTTTGATTTGGCTTCTTGGATTGAAAGTTATGCTTGTTTAAATATTTTCTCAGGCTAGCCCCCTAGACTCTAGCCCTCACACCTATATGACCAAAAGCATGAGACCAAGAGATAATGTTTCAAGCGTTGCCGCCATAATTGACATATTCTTCCAAATTCTCCACTAAATTTTTCTGCGTCATTAAATTTAGAGAAACCTAACTGCTAGTTAGACATCTGCCATATTTAGCCTAAACTGTTAAAATTTCCACCAAATTTATCCTAACCTCCAAATTTAGAGAAGATCCAAATTTAGTTAGTGACAGATCTACGGTTAGAATTGTTTTTATATTTTTATCAAATGGTTGTTACACATTATTTTCTATAACACATAATATGAATTATAGTTAATCAAATCTAGCTTAAAATGGTTCATTTAAGAGATAAAACCGAGGTGAATAATATGAGAATGTGTATTTGTCTAAATATGTGAATTAATTGCTTGTAAAATTGAGTGGAAAATGGCTATGAAATCTTGACAAACCAAGATCACTGTGTTAACTTTTGGAAATAAAATTAGCTGAGAAAACGTTTTACTGTTGAAATCTTATTCAAATGCTATCTATTTGTTAGAAATACATTAGTAAATGAATCATGTGGCAACAATAATCATTTTGGCTCAGATTTAGGAATTTGGGTTTTGATTAAAATTGTTTTTTTTTTTGGATAACTGGATTGGAATAATTTCTTTTTGAATTCTGATATAGTTCATCATTTTAATTTAGTTTTGAATAATATTTGTGTGGATATTTTGTAGATATTTTAAACACTCGAGACTAGGAAAGCAGAGAAAATCCATTTCTTCTTTGGAAGGAAATTACTAGCTAATTGACCAAAGATTGAAGATGGAAATTGGAAGCTCTAGATGGAAGACTCCAGTTCATGGGAAATATCATGATTCATCTTTAATTCTATTTTTAAATTTATTTGTTGAACCTGTCATGATGGAGAAATAAAAGGGTATTATTATTTAAGAGGTTGAAGAAGGAATGCCAATAGGGGGGTCCAATTTCTGCTTGCACTATTGTAGGAGGGTTTTTTTTTTTTTTTAGAAGTTATGAAGAAATCAAATATGAGTTTCGGGGATTTCTTTCTAGACTTTTATTTTCTAGATCAGAGGACAAAGATTGTGCACTATTGTAGATCCATCTTTTGATGACAATGTTTTAGAGCCCAGGAAGGATTTTTGGAGAATTTTCCACCCTAAAGAGGCACTTAGGATCGCAGGTTTTATGTAATGTATTTAAATCTGAATACTATTATTAATTTGAATGCAATCTTTTACTTGTTCCGTTGGCATATTTCTTCTAGAACTTGTATTTTTTGCACTATTGTGAATTATGTTGGTATCTTTTATATAATCATCTATTTGTTTGTATGTAGAAGATATTTTCCAATTATTCTGGAGTGCGATTATATATTTAACTAAAAATCTAGCAACTAATTGCACATATATTTATTATTATTTATTGATCTAATAGTCACTCGAGCATAAGAACTATTTATATGCCATAGAGACTTATTCTTAATTACTTTTGGGTCTAAAATAATTATTCAAAGAGAGCATGTACAACACTAAATAATATTAATTACCAAAACTACTTTGGTTAATTCTATATTAATCATAAATTGCATGTTAAATCCCCATTACTTCCAAAATCATTGCACTTGGTATTTAGGAACTACTTCTTATTTGCCAAGTTAGGTTAGTTTTCTTTGTTTTCTTCATTGTACATAGGACTGTATTTAGACATAGATTCATTTATTTTAAACGAAAGTTTCCATACAGTGGAGCAAGCATCTCTGTGGTTTGGTTGAGCTCATATTTCAACTAATCCTAAAGATTTCCTTTTCAAGCAACTACAAAAGGAAAGTCTTTTCTTTTGCTTGTTGATGACATCAAGTAATATCATACATAAATAGGAAGAAGATAGCTTTAGTGTTAGTTTATGTTAGATTAGTTTAGATTAGGATTAACAGTTGGTTTTAGGATTAGGGTATATGGACCCATTTAACCAGTTAGAATCACCATCCCAAATGGATAAGGTTCTAATTGGGGCCTTGACCGAGTAATTTCCTTAATGTTGATTATGTTCATTTTTGGCCATCAACACAGTTTCATTGGGAAAATTGTGTAGAAACTCTTCATAAGAAAAGATTCCTTTAAACTTGTCTTCTTCAAAATTGACCATATGGATGTTAAAGTGAGTGAGACCAACATATGTTATGTGGATGACTGAAAGCTCATGAGGGTCATGGCCCTTAGGCTCTCCTATACATAGACACACATATTGTAGGGCATGTGTCTCTTTCCTTGCATGAGGGCCATTGGAAATAGTGTAGTTCCCTATGTAGATTGGAAACACAGGCCAAACCTTTTTGTTGCTACTTAAAAGTAATGAAGTGACCCCTGTCCCCATTGTATGGTAGGAAATTTCCCTTATTAATAAATGATTTGGGAAAAAGTAGGGTAGAATGTGTGGGGATCTATTGGTTCCATATACCCTAATGTATGAGTGATATTTACAAAAGTACCAGTCAACTATTCCCTTCATCCCAGTCTTACATGACAAGGAAATCTCGTGTCTTGGGAACCCAAAACGTACAGTATGTTGAGGGGAGAGGAAATGGTTACAGATGTCATAAAAGAATATCTTTTAATTTATACTCCATAACTCAGAGAAATACACATATATAGGGGGTTGGTCATGGTTCTAGTTCCATACAAGGTCAAGAAATTGTACTAAGGAACATATGGAATTGATTAAGTAGGATGCCATATAAAAAACATGGATTTCTCATACCTAGAATGTTTTTTCGTGTGGAGACAGATGTTGAAATTCAGGATGTTGGCCCAGCTAAACACTTGTCCAATTTTCACAACAATATGGGCTAGTGGCATCCAATCAATCTGAAAATATGTTCTTTTCTCCTCAACGTAAAGTTGAAACAACATGGGGACCAAAAATTTGTAAGGTGCTTCGAGTCTATGGGTGGGGACTCATTTTTGTTCCTGTTTAAGTGTCTCATCCTCATACAACCACCAATGTTTCATCATCTTAGCTAGCCCTTTGTTACCTTGGGTGAAACCTTTCATGAACGGCTCATTGAGAGAACATGTGGGAATGGGTAAGTGGTACCTTGGGCTGATGTTTTTGGGTCTCAGGGATGCTACTTGCCTCCATTTCTTGCTCATGATAGATGCAGTGTTTGGGTCAAACTATTTGAAACACCATTGCATTGCCTCATTGTAGGTAAAAAGTGTTGGTCAAGAAGCAACCAGATAGATGTTACTTTTTCATATGTTCTAGTATACTTCCATGTTCTCGTCTTCTGGAGGAAAATATCAAGTGTTGAACATCCTCTAAATTTCATCGTATCCAAGAATATGGTCTTCACTTGCGTGATGGGTAGTGTCCATCGCCAGGACCTTTGCTTGGCGGGAAGATGTTTCAGGGAAGGAGGCTGACTGGAAATAGCCAGAGCCTTTAGGCCTCTTGGTATTTGGACTCACAATGATAAATTGTTGGCCAAATCCTATATCACCAATTCAAAACATGAATTAATCTAGGGAAACTAATGTGACAATCATAATGAGACAAACTATTCACTAAGAAAATGTGATACCTATAATTGAACTGAGAAAATGGTATGAGAGTATCTATGAGAAAATCAAAACCGAGAGGGATTTTTACAAACTTACAGAGGAAGATAGGTTGGAAAATGAGGGTTTGGTGCCAATTAATATGGATCAAATCCCCCCTAAATGCATAATAACTCACCTGCATATGAGGACAATTTGAAAATCCTACCACAATCTATGTCATTAATGTGAATTAAGAGTGTAGATCTCCCAAATTTGTGTATCGAAATCATTGAGTGGCCTAGACTTGAAAAGACAACTATTAGAGTCATGAGTTCAGAGTGGGAAATTTTATGCATCAATTCATGCTCAGACAGGAGGGGTATTGAAGGTATATTCCCTCTTGCATGGATTCATGTGATGAGGTCACAAGAGAGAAGTTTGGGGACATGTGGGACCCGTCAATGTCATTGTGTTGGAGGTTAATAGTATGCAGTTTTAAGAAGACTCTGATGGCAGGGTATAGAGGGAATGTTCTATTTTCTTGGATTTGCATGCTGACCATAGATGATTAAAAGGATTTGTATGACGACGTTAGACTTTAAGTTTTGGATTCCACTACTTTAAGAGAACTTTGGAACTCTGACAGAGCTGGTATAGAAGGAATATTCCTTTGATACCCTGGGCATGATTCATTTCAGATATATGAAGGAAAGTACGTAGTGCAAGGATCCAAAAAAGGTGGGGCGACTAATCCTAATATGCCACGTCACAATGTCATGGTCAAACTAGACGCATCGACACAATAGTGTTAAGTAGATGTTGGTTTCGTCTTTGTCCATATATTGGCTACTACATGGGACACAAAGGTAGATATGTATACCCAGGATATCATAGTGTGAGGGTCAAAGTTTCGAATTGTGCATGAGGGAAGAAATTCCAATGAGGATGATTCCTACAAAACCCTTTTTTGATGTGTCCATCGAAAAGGTTTTTGTCAGAATTTAATCAGTATGAGAGTCTTTCTGATCCCAACCAGACTTAGGTTAAAAAGTGTGTGAGTGGGATTCATTAGGCAGGTTACACAAACAAGTTTCGGGGGGCCTGCAACGAGTGTATGAAACAATGAAATATCAAGAAGGAGGGTTGATTTGTGTATCAGAGAGGACCATTTTTTTACTACGAATGATCATATTTCCAAAAGAGAAACAAGATCGTAGACTGTATAATTAGTAGAATAATGTCTCAGTGTGAACAACTTTTCAACAAAGTATAAATGTAGTACCTTGTAAAAATTTTAGAACAGGGGGAACCCATTTTCTACAAAAGTGGGTTGTTGTGGGTGTGAGACACAACAAATGGCGAATTACTAGGAAGAACCAATTATTTATGATCCCAAAAGAAAATGACTTCAACCAAATTAGTTTAAAATTTTATCTTTAATTTTTTTTTTAACAGTGCATGTAACGTACCCAACCACCAAGGCTAGTCATGTCATGCAAAAACTTTCTCTTCCTCTCCAATACCATTTTAGTAATGTACCTAGCCTCCAGCTAAGCAATAATATGTGTGAAATACATAACATGAAACTTATGCTAATTAAAGTAATTATTTTACTGTTAGTCGATTTCCTGTAGCTTACAACTACGAACTAAAACATATTTAGTTGTTCTCTTTAACCACAAAAAGAATCATCTACAACATGCTAATAATAAACATGAATTGCAACTAAACAACTCATTACAACAACATAAAAATCACTTCCAAATACACAAATTTCATGCACAATAATTAAATACATAAGTTAACATACAACAAGATAACACACTCATGTTTTCACAACAGTTGTGAAACCAACTACTTGGGATGGATGTTCCACCCAGCCATAGACTGATTGTTCCAAATATCAACATCCAATCACCCCTAATCTAAGGCTAGCAATCCAAAAAAGAGGGTGATCTCTCACAGTCCACTCACAACTCATAAAACTCTCAACCCAACTGATATTTTCCTACAACTATCCCAATTTTTCCACCATCTCTCTTCCTCTGGTGTGGCGTCTCCAACCCAGCCCAGGCCAGACCATGCTACCAAAAACTATACTCTTTTAAAGCTCTAATATAAATTTGTATATATATAATGCAATTTAAACAAAGATAAGAATTCTTCTCATACACCTATTCATGTGAAAGCAACAATAAACACATACATGCAATATATACATGCAATTATGATAACATTATAACACATGTACAAGATACACAACATACAATGAACACAAAATTGGTACTTATCTTTTGATGAGAAGACCACCGACTGCATGCATACCTTCCAAAAACCACCCAACCTTAGACCACGTTGCTCCAAACTATCAACAGTGGGTCACCTTGAGGTAGGAATAAACTCCACCCAGGGAAAATGAATCCTAGGATAGGTTGAGGCTACGGGAAGTTTCACAATGCAAGGGAAGGAATCTCTCCAAGGATCCTACTTATTCCCACCACTGATAGACTCTCATTCCCCACATGGTTGTCCCACCACATGAATATGCACCTTCACTATTCCACAGTACATCGACTGCTCCACTTCCCTTCCAGGGATTTAACAACAGGTTGGATCAGGAATTCTCAGAGCTTTGTAGCTATTGTTGGGCTCCCTCCAGGATAAATCACTTCCCCAACAAACTATCTCACCTCGAGAGAGTTTCTCAAAGGCCTACAACCTGTTTCTTCAACCACGAACCTGAAAACCCACCTCCTCAAAAAACTACAACAAAATAGGGTAAGACATGGGACGACTCAACAATTTACAGAGGTTCAATAATGGTGGAAATGGATCTGGATGCATGCTTGTTCAATACATGCGTGAAATGGACAAGGCTGGCATGGATCATGAGTGAACGAGTGAGGAAAATGGAAAGAAATCGTCCATTGCTAGAATGGTGAGAGAGACCCCCCCACAACGATGGAAATTCCCACATAAATTTTCATGTGTCCTAGGTGACATTTGGCTCTCCAGGAGCTCAGTCCTCTCCTCTTGGAGTTTGTTCCTCTCCCAAAAGGAACTTAGGATAACTGGGTTTATTTCCAAACTTTATTATTTTCAAGAAAAACATTATAATATTCCCTTGGTTTCAGCCCTCAATCTTAGCCTCTCTTTCCTAGCCTCTCAACCCCATCCCTTTCCCTACCCAGTGGAGATCATTCCCCCATAACGCTTTCTTCATGGCCAGTCTACAAGCAATGATGTATTTCTATTAATAATCTACATAATTACATATACAAAAATAGGCTCTCCATCCTAGAAAACACATAATCCTCCCAACTTATAAATACTTGTCTCACTAGCCTATAACATCATTAAGCATCATTACAATTCAACAGGGGCTCAGCCTTGGGGTATTACAATCCACTCCCCTTATTTTTGCACTGTCCTCAGTGCAATTCATTTACATAACTTCAAAAAGATTTTCAAAATCTTCAAAAAGATGTGGGTATTCTTCCTGCATAGCATATTCATGCTCCTAGGTTGCATCCTTAGGACCGTACCAGGTCCATTGGGCCTTTACAAGCCCTATGTCTTGATTCCGGAGTTGTTTGATTTTCCGGTCCAGAATGCATATCAGATGCACTTGAAAAGAATTTTATTTCTCCACCTGAATCACATTCCTATCAATAACATGATTAGCATCACGTGTATATTTGTTAATCAATGATACATGGAATACATTATGTATATACATATATACATTAAGCAATGATATATATATTTCTCTATCAGTTGGGTTTTCCCAGCTTACTGGAGTGTTGCACTTTCTTCCATAAAGTGCCTCAAATGAGCTCATCTTCAGTGATGCTTGGTACCCATTGTTGTAGGCAAATTCCACCAAGTGTAGATAATCCTCCCATTTAGATGGTTTTTCCATCATGTACATCCTTAGCATATCCTCTATCACTTGGTTCACCCTTTTTGTTTTCCCATCAGACTCAACATGATAGGTTGCGTTGAAGTTCAAATTTGTTCTGGATCCCTTGAATAATTCTCTCCAAAACTTTGAGGTAAACTTTGGTTCTCTGTCAAAAACAATTGTCTTGGGGTATGTCATGCAATCATGTTACATCCCTAATATAAATAGAAAGAACATTGGTTTCTTTGTGAGTAAAATTCATTGAAATAAAATGGGAATCTTTAGTAAGCTTGTCCACCACCACCATGATGGAATCATGTTTCTTGCTTGTTCTGGGTAATCCTATGATGAAATCCAGTCACCACTTCCCAATTCCACTCAAGAATGGGAAATGGTTGCAGCAATCCAGCTGGGTGCCTATGCTTAGCCTTAACCTTATGACACTCCATACATTTAGCAATGTACTCAAAAATCTCCCTCTTCATTCATGCACAATAGTATTGGCTCTTGACTATTGCCACTGTCTTTTATATCTTGGGTGCCTAGAATAAAGCACATTATGTATCTCTTTTAAAATCGTACCCCTCAATTCAGGAGAATTGGGTACATAAATTTTATTCCTATACAAGAGAATATCATCATTCCCCAATTCATAATCTTCAACCTTCTATTGCATTTTACCTTGCTGCAATTTTCTCACCAACTCCATGTATTGCAAATCTTCTTTTGCAGCCTCATAAATGTTTCTTTTGAGATATGTTTGATACATGCTAATGGATGTAGCATGCAATTCATGCACTCTCCTACTGAGTGCATCAACCAATTTTTTCTCCTTTCCTTTGATGTGCTTGATGTCAAATTCATATTCGCAAAGGAATTCCAACCATCTTCTATGCCTGACATTTAATGTAGGCTAATCAAGTAAATATTTAAGACCATTATGGTGTGTTATCAACTCAAACCTCTTTCCCACGCTCTAAATAAATAGAGACATTACCTCATGGGAAGAGATTTTGGGTGAGGATAGACCAAGTCCTTCTTTGCATGCATAAGTGAAAACCATTAAATATTTTTTTGGATCTGCAATCCTCAGAATTGGAGCATTGGTTAACAACTACTTCAATTGCTGGAAACTCTTTTCACATTCTGTTGTCCATTGAAACTTCACCCCCATCCTTTGCAAGGAAGTGATTGGGTGAGAAATCCTCGAAAACCCTGCAATGAATCCTCTATAATAGCCAACTAGACCCATGCAGGATATGACTTCTGTCACATTCATAAGTGTTGTCCACCCTTTAATGGCCTCAATATTTTCAAGGTCTACTGCTATTCCTTCTTCAGATATTATATGCCCCAAAATAGTGAATTCAATTTTGGTAAAATGAGCACTTTCTCAATTTGGGATACAACTAGTGCTCTCTTAGCACTTGTAAGACCATCCTCAAGTGTTTTGTGTGCTCTTCTTCTGTCTTGCATTATAAAAGGAAGTCATCCAGAAAGACAATTAAAAACTTGTCTAAATATTCATGGAAAACACCATTCATTAAGCACATAAACACATCTAGCGCATTTGATAATCTGAATGGCAGCTCTGTGAATTCATAATGACCATACCTTGTCTTAAAGGAGGTCTCGTTGATGTCTTCCTCTCTGATCCTTACTTGATGGTATCCCGACCTGAGATCTATCTTTGAGAATATCCTTACATATTTTAGTTGATCAAAGAGATCATCGATCCTTGGCAGAGGATACTTGTTCTTTGTGGTTACTTTGTTCAATTGTCTGAAGTTGATGTACAATCTCGATTTCCCATATTTCTTTTCACAAACAAGACTAGGGAACCACAAGGTGACACAATTGGGCATATATACCCCTTCTTAAACAACTCTTCAAGTTGCATTTGCAACTCCTTCACCTCTGTTATACTCATTATGTAGGGAGTCTTTGATATTGGAGCTAGCCCCGACATAAAATTTATAGCGAATTCGATATCTCTCTTTGGGGTAAGTCCTGATATTTCCTTAAACACATCCTCGAACTCTTTGAGGACTATGTGATCCTCCAAATTTTGTACCTTATCCTTTGGTTCTTCTTCCATATGAGATGAAAATAATTGACAACCCTTCTTGTAACACTTCTTCAGCTATATTGTTGAGATCTCTCAGAAAGTCACTGCCCTCAGAATTCCTTGGATTGTTCTTGGGTTCCCTTCCTCATCCAAGTAAGTAAATGCCTTGTTATGATAGTCTAGGACAACATCCTTATGGTCCAACCAATCCATGTTAGGATATTTAGACACTTAGGAGTTAGTTAAGATCTACTTGGTCTAATGTTTTGTTAGGTAAAAGTTTGTTTCTTAGTCTGTTTCTTTAGTATGCATTAGTATGCATTTTTAGTTAGGAAATATGACATTCGCGATATGTTCCCGACATAGAGTGATAGGATGGTTCATACTCTCCTCGATCTTAACGGCCATTGATCCTTTTATTAACACTTTATTGGTCCATGATCTCTATTTAAAAAGCATGGAGGGTCATTTGTCGATGATCGATTGTGAGAAACTCTCTTGTAAAATCTCTCTGTAATTTTTTTCTTTTGCATTAATAAACAGCTCCGAGTGGCTTCATTGGTTGGGGCCGTGGATGTTTCCTCGTAGGGGTTTTACCACGTGAAAACATCGATGTGTTGATCTTTGATCTGGTTATGTGAGTGGTTACTGAAGGTGTTCGTCCTCTATTGGAATACTTGTGTTATCGAACATGGTATCAGAGCTTGTTTGAAGACCCCCTGGAGTCTCCTTTAAGTTCTTTTTAGACTCTCTAAACATGAAAATATTGTCGAGTGATCTTGCTTCCTTTCACACTCATTAAAAGGTTTGAAAGGGCATATTTCGAGTGGTATTTTATCACTTTTTCGGCCTCACAAGACTAAAATTATGAAAAAGGACAACTTTGGAGTCACCTTTAAGTTCTTTTAAGACTCTCTAAACATGAAAAACCACCTCGTTTTCCTTCTCTGGACTCGCTAAACTACACATTAAAGGGACCGTATGGGGACAAACTCTTACTTATTCCAATTCGTTAAACAAAGGAAGAGGAACTTACCAAGGGAAAGTTATATCGAGCATGTGTTATCCTCCTTGAGCTCGTTAAATTAAAAAGAGGTACTCATCTATCTGGGTGGGGGAAAAATTGAAGGAAGTGGGTCAAGTTTTTGAGAATCCTTTATGGCAGCCATTGTCTCCCTTGAACATGGCACATGTTTGTGTCTTGTATTATAGTTGGATAATCCTCTTGTCTTTGAGTCATACCAATTCCATGTGTCACCATACTTTTTCACCCAGTCAAAGAGTTCTCTTATTTCCATTACATTACATTCTTGGTACTCATCGAGTCAATGCTTCCAAGTTAGTTTTCATGCCTCATCATGTTCAAGGGAAATTTCACTTCAAACCATCCATCTGTAATATTGTCAGTTTCATTTATTTTTTTGGTCCATAATCATTTGATCCACCATATTACATATTTTCTATGTCAATTTCGTGTTGATGATGGGGTATACATCAAGGCCCTCCTTAGATGAGTATTTTCCTATCGACTTCAACACATCATCTGGGAATTAGACTTAGAAATAAAGTAGTACCTTGGGACCTGCATGCCTCAATGGTAGGCCTCATTTCCTTCGATAGTAGGTTTACATCATTGACCTATGATCGGATGATTCCATGAATGTTCGACTTCAACTTATTTATTCACATTCGTTGGATTGTACTAGGGTACCTTGGGAATCATTGACATCACTGGTTATTTCCCTTGCACTTGTTAACGGTTTACCTCAATGATCGGTAATCAAGTGGTTTCTACAATGTTCGACATAAAAACATCTATTCACATGGCTAGATTTGTACAACATTGGGATTGGGACAAAGACCCTGGGTTGAGAGTTCACTATGTTATCTGCGTTTCCCAGGATGCGAAGGAGATCATTTGAGCATGCTGATATATAGACTACCACATAGAACCACATTGCATTGGTCTGTGGCTATGTTTTATCATTTCTTAGCTCCACTGTGTATTTCTCATGGCTATGATCAGTTCATGTCATGGAGGTATGGATCCACATTGTATCTTTGGTGGCCATATCCTTAGTCAATATTTTTCATGGATTTGCAGTGTATTGGTCGACGACCATGCTTTGAGTCATCTCATATTCCAAGAATAGGTATGTCTGCCTCAAAAATGGAACATATATTAATATTGTTTGATGGTTGTTTGCAACTTCTTCCAGGTTATCCAACTCCACGCCCTTGCATTGAAGAATTGTAAAGTATTTCGGCCATCAGTTTCTCTTCTGACCTCACACTTTAGGGAGCATACTTCTACACATAAAATTTCCACACATAGGTACCTTTCCCTAAGTGTCGCAAGTGTCGTAAAAGTATCATAGGCACCTTGATAAGTGTCCCATACACCTCGACACCATGAAATAACATATTTCACAATCCCTAGTCAATGTGGAGGAAAAATATATTTTATGAAGGTCAAAATACTATGTGCACATGAATTATTATTAATATTCATGAAAAGGAAATTAAATTAATGTGAGAATCCAACTCACATTTGGTTTCCTATTTTTTAGGGAAGGTTGAGGATCTCATGGATGGTTGAAATATTTCCTCCTTAAAATCCTTGAGAGATATTTCCTCCCTAAAATCCTTAAGAGATATTTTCTCCCTAAATATCTTGGAGATCCCATTTTAGTGGATCTTATGAGTGATCCTCTCCATGGTGGTTAAGCCTCCAAATCCTATATAATGAACGCTTTCCATGCAGAAGAGGAAGAATATATTGAGCAGATTTGAGGTATCAAACTTATGATCTTGGGAGAAAGATTTTGGTTATGATCTCGGGAGCATTGTTCAAGGGTTGTATGAGGAGGACTTGGAGAGGTTGTTGCAACTTCATCTACAGATTGTAAGTATCTCTTTAAATTTCTTATTAATATTAGTTGGCCTATTCCCTTCAAGATTGTGTATTGTTGCATATGATTGTCAATTTTGATAAATGAATTTGATTAGTTTAATCTTGTAGAATAGAGTAGAGGTTCTTTGTATTTTTTTTTCCATTGCATTGAAGATTGTATCAAGTGGTGTTGAAGAGTTTGGAGATCAAGCTCATATTGGAGGCAGCGAGGATGAACTATGGAATAAGGTGCATCACATTTTCTTCCTTCTCTTTCTCTTTCTGATTAGGTAATTGAATTCATAGGGATGTTAGTGTCCATTTGTATGTTTTCTGTCTTGGTATAGGGGTCTAGAATCCAAGAGGATATTCATATATCCGCAGGGGGATTTTCCTACAACAACTAGTTAGGACCGTATGTGATTCCACATGTAACAAACATAGGTGTTGTGTAGTTGGAAACCCTAAATGGAGAATTCCTTGGAGGAATAGTAAATGAAAGTCGACTAAAAATCTATAGAAATGATCGACACTTTGTGCAGTAATATGGGATGCACTAAAACACATATATCATAGTAGTTGTACTATAGTAGGAAAGAAAAACATAGAAAAAAAAACAAAAAGTAGAAAAAATGAGGAAAATCAAATAAAAAGTAGATATAGCAAAAAGAAAAAGATTACAGAGTACAAGGCATAGGAGATTGTGCATAAGGAATGGTTATCACGCATTAATATAGAACTGCATCAAGTCAGAAAATAATGCATAGAAGAAAAATAATGTGAAGAAAATAGATGCAAAATCAAGAACAATTTTGTAGTTTGGAAATGAAAAGACCTTTGGAACCATTAAATCATGGAAACAATGAATGCGAAGTAGGAATGACAGGTCATAAATACATCGTATAATCTTAAATGGTAAAGTCCACTAGAAATCGTGACAGATTGGAAGTGCGAGGAAACAATCACATGACATATTTGCTAATAAAGCCACATTTATTTAACCATTCATCAACATCGTTGGCGGATTGTAAAATTTAGTTAAGGAGAGATGAGACATGCATAGTTGGAAATAAGGCACAAGCACAGTCGAAAGTCATTAAGAATAACTCATTGTGACTAAGAGTTTCATGTAAGAGAGAGAAAACCAGAGTGAACCAAAGAGAATCCAAGTGCATCAGAGATGAGATATAACTACAACAAAACATCCGTAGAGAAAGTAAAAGGAACATGTTTCACAAGACGAATCACCCCGCCAAAAGTTGAAGCGCCATCATAAATAACGGGAAAATAGTAAAACGCCTAGCAGTTACACCAGAGGTGGAGAAAATACCTGGAGCTTCGGCTTCGGCTTCACCATTCAGCTTCCATAGAAATTACATCCCACCTGGGATGGATAACATGCCACCAATCAATGTACCAACAAATGGAAAATACCCACTCATAAATTCACCATTCTCACCTAGCGTAAGAATTGAAGGATATATGCTCGACATGGTGGTCGGCCTCAAGTTCATGGATCATGATATCACCGACCAACAAAAATTCCCGAAGATGTCCAGGGAAAAATGCTTGTGTGCTAAGAGTGTACTAGGAATGGGAGTGATAGTGATGGAGACACACTTGTGGGAAATAAAAGTGGAGAAGTTGGGAATACTAAACCTGATGGAGATCCCACACTTCAGATGTAGTCTGGAAATTAATTCTTTTGTGAAGGTATTCCTCAACTGCGTCCATGGGGGGACACTGTGGCTTAAACCCCTAGTGTCAATTGATACTGTGTTAATTGTGCATATCATAGGGCTCCCAAAATTCGGAGAGGGTCTGACAATTTTGTTCAATGAGACAGGAGAGAGATCCCTCCCATAATCAATGAAGGAAAAGTTCCAGAATTTCAAGGGGAAAAGGGGATTGGATGTGAAAAACATCAATGATTAAAATGTTCGATTTACAATGCAGTTATTGGCATGCAAGTTGTTGCACGAATGTAAGAAGGATGAAGTACTAGTTGCAGAAAAATGTGTTGAAGCGGTTCAAATGAACCAAGCCACCTTATTGGTGAACCAATTTTTGCAAGATTGTATTGAGGCCTAGGAAAAGACCACATAATTACACTATGCATGGATATTTATTTTTATTGTGTTGGTCAGATGGCATGAACCATGCTACTATTAGTGCATGGGAACATCTAGCAGAGGTAATATGGTCAGGAGGTATGGAAACTTATGGAATACAACAATTAAGAGAAGACAACAGGACAATAATGCCACATTTTTTGTATACTTGGAAAATATCAGGTATCTAATCAAACAAACACCATGCATATCATCAGATAAGGTGAAAACATGTAAGGATATCACACATTTCAAATCAAGAAGGAACCACATTTATATGTAGGAAAAGAAGGACTCGATTTGCCAGTGGTTTCTAGCCAACTATAGGTTGACATCGGAAGACGTATGCCTAACTATGAATGATTGGGAAGATGGATGAAAAACCCCAAAGGAGAAATGGGGAACCCATAAGAGGAATAAGAGAAGGATAAGAGTGATGAAGAACCATATGAGGCACAGAGGAATGATCAAAACAATGTCGCAAGAGATATTCCTAGCCCATCCATAATAGAAGTTCAATAGACAATCCCCATGATAGGAGTCAAAAGAAAAGATAAGGGGAAGGAACCAGCAGGAGGGGTGCATAATAATACTAAATCGAATAGAGAAACCCCATTTTATACTTTGACCGATGATAATATAGACCACATAGGCTACCAAGTATGGGACGTTGTGGAGTAAATCATGGAGGAAGAAACCAGGAAGTAACAAGAGAAACAACAGAGAGTGTAGGATCAGTTGGAAACACTTCAACAACTCTTAGAAAGATCTATCCTAAATAAAGAAATAAATACCAAGGGAGGACCAGCCATAATTCTGGGGTAGGAAGAGGTTGTGCATCCATCCTTAACCTAGCTAGCAGTTGGGCAAAAAACACTCTAAATTGAGACAAACACACTTGAATTTCCAACATTTGAATTAAAATAACAAGTGAATGCACTAGAACAGATGAACATAGTGGTATCAAGGATGTTGATACAAATATTACAAGACTTGAAAATAATATTCTTGCAAGAGCTTAAGAAACGAGGAGATTAAGCACACCATGAACTGATAAAAATGATGGACGAAAGAGCTTAGCTACAACAACAATATGACACTACACTCTAGCAAAAGAAGGAAGGTTAAGGTCGGGTGGAAGAGGTAATGAAAGACATGAATGTGGTCGAGGAAAGGGTAATCAAATCCCTCAAGGAAAATGATGAAGTCAAAATTATGGCACAAAAAACACAAGCAGTCGTTTAGAAATTATACAAGGAAATTCTAGAAGTCCCTATAGTAGTCGAGGCTACTATGGAATAACAAGTAAAAAAGATTAGAAAAGTCATCAAAGGTTTCTAATTTCATATAGAGGATCTACAATTGCATAGTGTGCCAGGAACGCCACTAGAAGTCAGAGAAGGAAGATAGAGAATGGCGATGATAACAATCACAAACATTAAGAAGATAGAATAAGAGTGCGCTAGAATCTGTGAGGTGAGTGTGCAGATCTGGATAAAATTAGTGGAAGATCCCAAGATGAAGGTTGTAGAGGCCTAGTTAAGAGAATCACAACAAGATTCAGAGAAAATAAATAAACTTCCACCAGTTGAACGTATGACATCCATTTTGGCATTAAGGCAGTCATACCTGGAAGTGGAGAAAATGACGGACCATCAAAGTAATAGGATAAGAGAACTTACATAATAACACACACATAATAGATAATAAAGAATGAATAGAATAATCACCTTGCATTCCCTCACTGTTGCAGAAACATGGTTCATGTAGTCCCAATAGATACCTCGATTGAGACTTCATCTGAACAAGAAGGTTATGTCGAAAGGGACAGTGTTTGAAGAGGTTTTTTGGTCAAAGATAAATCGAACCTAGGGTCTTACAAACCATGCATAGCACCAACAAAGAGCATCGAATAATATTCCATTTTTTATACCATTGGAGATTATCAATTGATGTTCATAAGATTTGGAAAGTTTCATGGTTCTGATATGAGGAGTATCAAAGAATATTCCATCGTAGCCTCAATTTTCATGACGACACTTCTGAGCCTTATCTCTGACCATCCCACTGCAATGAATGGTCTAGATATCTTCGCTATGGCTCCAATATATCAACAATTATTGTTGATTTGAAGTTTCCTTCATCGTCGAACTTCTTGTCACCTTTGTACATGGCCAAGTTTGCTTATGACACGTGGTCTAGTCACTGGGTTACACTTTCTTGCTTGCATGGCACTATCCTGGTATTTACGTGGCACTATACAATGTCTGACATGTGGCATATGATGTTACATTTATTAACTTCAAAATATTTTCCTCACATGTCCTTGGCGTGGCCCCTTTTAACACTGTTGGGTCTCATGGCACTAACGTAGACATAACATGACATCTAATCTAGCTCACAATCATTTAGAGTCATTCCCATCCAATTACCGATTTAGATTTATTTGTTATTTCTCTGATAGATCAAAGATCCATGTTCATTCAGATCTTCTTCTATCAGAGTGTCTCAAAATGACCTGAGCTAAATACTATGAATTCTCATTCCAATAAACTAGGTCCCTTGGCCTAAAAGTTAGTGTCTTTTGCACGATTCCATGGCTCTTCCATTTTCATACGAACTAATAGCCTTCACCTTTTCATTATAAATTTATCGAAATATATTTAATTTATTCATGTAGGATATTGTCTTTTTCCTTTTCTTCATTATCTTCACATCTGGATCATCGATCAACGACTCACACTTTATCTGCTCACATAACCTTCACCAAAATTTAATTAGAGTAGGTTCCTTTGATCCTATGCAACTTGTTCATTGAGCACCCTAGAATAAATCTCATCGAAGTTTAAACACAAAGATATATAGATGTGTAGGGGCCTTCTTGACTTGCTCTATTTGGTTTGATTTACAACACATATCTTCCTCTTTCGAGTCATGTATGGTTCAGGTTCAATCCTTGGACCTAGCATCATAGTATTTTTACCTTATTGACAATGGTCCATTCATTGACAATGGCCAGTCTCCCCCTACTTGTGAGATCAATGACATCCAAGACTTTCTACGTTTGACATCAAGGACAACACAATTTACAACATAACTTACCTCTAATCATATCTATAAAGGAATGAATCAAATCTAAACATTCATCAATTGAACACAAATGATATGTGGGAAAACCAAATGATCTATTAATAAATGTAAGATAAATACATCAAACCATACCTTAGTTGTTTATTCTCATCCTTTAGCTCCTTGGTTATGCTAGGCTTCACTGACTTATGGTTGTGGTATATGGAACATGTACCTATGAAATTGAGCAACATAACATTTTTCTGAATTCTTCCTCCCTCTTTCCCAAGGATTTCATTTGTTATATAGCTCTTTGGAAGAGGCTTGTGAGATCTTCTATGTCTTATAGATACCACTAGAGACTCGAATGATTTGAGTTCCTAGTTATTTTCCATGAAGATACAACTCATCCATCACCTACCACCTCGTAACTCCTCGATTCTAGAGGTTTTGAAGTGCCTCGCTTGTTGAGGCACTAGTGACCAATGAGGCCCTCACTTTTTTTCTAATAGGTGTCCAGGGAGGATCTCCAAAAATGGTCTAAACCTTAGGTAAAATATGTATTCGGGTTTCTATCCTCTTATGGATTCCTCTCTAGCCTATAGGGTGGAAATTAAGGCTATAACAAATGTACTCGACTTGTTGTCCCAATTGCATGAGGACATGTTACCAATAAGTGTAACAATTACATATTGGTTGTAATTTGATTATTATGGACCTTTACATTTGTTGGTCACTATAATTGCTTAATTGATTCAAACAATCAAGTGAAACATAAATTATCAACCCAGGGAAGTCTTTTTATTTCAAAGATAACCATGCACTATATATGCTCAATTCCAAAAGCAACTTACAGTTGTAGTAAAAGAAGCTATATTAATCACACTTGCTTGAATGAACTGAAGTTCTGAATTAAACCACAGGAAAGCAATCTTCCTATTGTAGATCTTAAAGATTAATCTAAGAATCCTGGATTACATTAAAATAATACTTGCAACAGGAAAGAAAACTACTCTGCAATCAGAGAACAGGACCCTTACTCTCAAATAGAGACTTCAGTACTGACACTCTTTCATGAAGACAGTAATACAGAAAAAGATAACTCTATCTAGCAGAGAACAAGACCATCTAGTTCCTTCCTTTCTAAGCAGGAACCTTAAGCCCTATTTATATTTAGCACACTTGTGAAATTGAGATTACAGAGAACAGGATGGTCTGATCCCTTCCTTTCTGAGCAGGGAACCTTAACCCAGTCTCTGGCTAGCACACTTGCAGGAATAAATGAAATCTACAGAGGACAGAATGTTTTGATTCCTTCCTGTCTGAGCAGGAACCCTTAACCCAATCTCTGGCTAGCACACTTGCAGAAGTAAATGAATTCTACAGAGGACAGGATGTTTTGATTCCTTCCTTTCTGAGCAGGAACCCTTAACCCAATCTCTGGCTAACACACTTGCAGCAGTAAATGAAATCTACAGAGGACAGGATGTTCTGATTCCTTCCTGTCTGAGCAGGAACCCTTAACCCAGCCTCTGGCTAATCACACTTGCAGCATTAAATGAAATCTACAGAGGACAGGATGTTCTGATTCCTTCCTGTCTGAGCAGAAACCCTTAACCCAGTCTCTGGCTAACACACTTGCAACAGTAAATGAAATCTACAGAGGACAGGATGTTTTGATTCCTTCTTGTCTGAGCAGGAACCCTTAACCCAGTCTCTGGCTAGCCTCATAAAATCATCACACAAGATTGCTAATAAAAAGGATTACGAATTTCATTCAATAAACTAAGACAGAGTCAATAGTGTTTCAGCAAAGCGGAATTCATAAAACAGTATTTCAGCAAATAAAAGTTAACCAAAGCATAAACATAAATTGTACTAACACACTTCTAAACTAATGGGTGAATCTTGTGAAGAAGGTGGGCCCTCCCTTCTCACAAGATTCCCCTGGAATGGGAAAGCTAGAGAAATATACTCAAAGCATTATTTTATTCATCTATCAAAATGTGTGTTACAGTCTGAAAAATGAAGTACACATCCCTCTCCCTCTGAAGCTTTCAATACATAAAACTTGGCTCCTCGAATGAAGAATTCCCCTTCTTTTTAAAGAGGGAACCTCCTCGATGCAATATTTCAAAAATTACAATGTATATCTGAGTCCTATCTTTAGTCCGATCTTCTTTCCAAACCAGAGAAAGATGTCTTGATCTCACGCAACAGAAATGCTATTATAGGAGTTGGATGAGGTATTACTGTTACAACTGGAGTAACAGCTTCTTCTCGTAGTTGCCGATCCTGTTTCAGCATCTCAATTCACGGGTTGTTTTAGCCACGTGAATTGCGCTCTTGACTGTGTCAGCTTTGACCGCTAAC
>SNQJ01S0044553.1:16787-31510 GCA_010110895.2 Picea sitchensis | reverse complement strand
GAGGGGAATGAGGGGGGGATGGCGGGTAAGAGGGACGTGGAGGGGGGGACGGAGGTGGAGGCACAAAGACAAGAGAGTTCGCAAACAGATCGAACCACTCGACCCTACAGTCGTAGGGGTTCAAGAGAGGGGAGAGGTTGCAAGGTGGTTGTTTGCAAGTTGTCTGGTCACAGGGTAACTGGTTCGGGTCGGGCACGAGGAGGGGTGCCACGGGAGGAGCTTCATCGAGGGGTTGGGCTACGCCAAGGGGAGGGAAAGTTGGAATAGATTCAAGGGTTGGGTCTACCGGGAGAGCCTCCAGGGGAGGGTCTGCTGGGAAAGATTCTGGGAGCACTACATGAGGAGCGGTCGGTTCATTTTGAGCTTCTGAGGCAAGCTTCTTCCACGAGCCAAGTACTAAGCTTCTCCCCACTTTGGCTTGCCACGGGGTCATGGCATGGTGAGGAGCGAACCCCGAACCCTGGCTAGAATCCACAGGAGGGCGCACCAGAGCTCGAAGGATGGACGGAGGGATGGGAGAGCTCTGGAAAAATGGTGCCCCATAATGCTAACAGGGAAATGAGGTTCCGGAGACCCCATCATGTCCAGAAGAAGCGGGAGCCAGGGTATGATCTGAAGTGATAGGAAGGAGCGTCTGTATGGCTTCATGAAGGCGCATGAGTTGCAAATCTCCTCGAGTGAGTGAACATCGATTCCCAAATGCAAGAAGGAGGGTGGCGGCAGGTAACGTAAAGGCCAGAGGTGACCGGGGTAGGGACGTGGCCGAGGTCGTAAGCCAGGTGACTCAGGAGGAGGCCAGGTGGCGACAATCCTCAAAGAAGTTGTCATGTCAGGAGAACACCCCATTCGGGGCTATATAATATATTTTTATTAGACATTTGATTTTCATTAAACACTTTTTATTATTAAAAAATAAATAATATAATTATTTAATAATGTTAAATTTTGAATTTAATCTTTTATTTATTTGATGTAATTATTATTATTATTTGAGTATGTTCATTTACTTATATAAAAACTTAAAATATAGTTTAATAGTATTATTTTATTAACAAATAGTTATATAATCTAAAAACCTAAAAATATAGTTTATTCTTATTATTCAATTAATAAACATTTTTTAAAATCTAAATATAAAAAAATGCAATCTTTCTCAAAGTTAAATATATTTACAAATTTACAATCTTTCTTAAAGATTAGAAAATAATTAAAATGGATTAAAATAAAGTATTAATACACTAATAAAATAATACATTATTAAAGTAGTAATACATTATTAGAGTATTAATACATTAATTAAACATTATTACATTAATATAATGTATAAATCTTAGTATTGATTTACATTAATATATAATGTAATTTATTAATTAAAAAATACATTAATTTAATATATTAATCATAAAATACATTAGTAGACTATTAATTAATACATTACCAAAGTATTAATATACTATTAAAATAATACATTTAATAAATTAATAAATACATTAATAAATATAAAAATATTAATACACTAATAAAATAATACATCAAATTAAATTAAAAATACTAAATTATTATTATGATTAAAATTTAATTTTTAAAATTAAAATTTTTATTTTTATTATTATTATCTTATTATTATAAACTAAATCCAAATGCAATAACACTAAGTATAATATAACTTTAACCCTAACTTTAATTCTAATAAGAATAATATTAACCCTAATCTTTTCCTAATTTCATTATACTTAGTAATTCTCCATGATAAATGCATTCATGTAAATATCAAATGCTTTGCTTTCCTATGGTAAATGAATTCATGTAAATATCAAATGCTTTCATACATTTATGACTAAAAGGTCAAGTATTTTGTTTCTAAAAATGAAAGTGTCTTCATTGCATTTATGATAAATGGCGTCATCTAAATACTAACTTTGTTATATAAGTGATTCTTCACATATATATATAAAAGGTCCACTTATTCTCCGTTTCTTAAAACTTAAAAATGAAAGTGTGTCTTCATTGCATTTATGTTAAATGGCTTCATCTAAATACTAAGTTTGTTATATAAATGATTCTTCAAATATATAAACACTAAATTCATAACACGTTCAAATTTACCATGATTTAATTTGTTGGGATTCTAATTAACCATCTATTCATGTTGTTATTAATTTAAACGAACTTCCAAAACAAATATTCGGAGACACGAGTTGCACTGAGGATCCACTATGAGAATTTAAAAATAAAATATATTAATTTAATTAATTGATTTAAATACATCCAAGTAGAAATAAATTAGAGAATATGAAAACAAATCAAATGTTATTAATTTAAAGGGACTTCCAACGCAAGTACTTGCAGTTGCACTCACGATCCATTATAAGAAATAAATTTGAGGACATGAAAAATATGTATCCTATTTATATTTATAATTACAAGTAGGAGTAATTCTTTGTAATTACGCACACAATAAGTGACATCTATGGAGATTACGAAAAACAGAAATTAGGGGATTGCTTATAGATTTGAATGAATATGAGAGTATAAATGCATAAACTACAAGTTTGATTTATCTATTAAGTAACAATGTACAAAGATTATAATAGATAAATCCAATAAATCTGTATAGATCATTCCATGTCCATGTTCAGAGAGATCTCTACTGCACGAACAACAAAAAACTCAAACATCCTCCATCGTTGCCCATACTTACTTGCCCCACCATAATTCATCATTGGTTCTCTCATCCTTAACAACACACTTATCTTTGGGAGAACATCAAGTTTTGGATCCCTAAAGCGTTGCAAGAGAACCATCCAAGTAATAAAAGACAAAAGACTAAAATAAAAACTAAAAACAACATTCCAAAAACTTAATACATACATGCAAATACAATAACCTCATAGGGAAAAAATATATTTTAATATTGAAGAAAATTCCTCTAAAAAACATGTAATATTTATAGGATCATATGAAGATTTACAAAACTTTTACATCGAGTTTTTATATGTCTTAATTGTTTATAAGTAGGACAATCTAACATCACGTTCACTTCATATTCAATTTCTGATTGGTTTATATTTTTCCATCATCCTATTTCAACTTCTAAGTGATGAGAATATAGTTTGAATTAACAAATTATAACTCTTTTATGCATAGAGTTTTTTTTTGGAGGTAATTTTTTTCAATGTAAGTAATCATTGGGTTTATGTGAGGTTGATAGTAATAATTGGGTTGATTTCACATTTATACAATCATGAAGGTCTTGTATAACTTCTTTAATATTGTGTTTTTTTATACCAAGTATCAAATGCATAATGGTTAATCAAGAAAATCTTATTTAACTCTTCATTTTTTAATCCATTTCATTAAGTTATGATAACAACCCTTATCTAGAGTTGCAAGTTGTAATCTTCTCTTCATGGAATATTATGTGCTTTTGATCTTCTCTCGGTGGAATATTATGTGCTTGTCCATATGCTCGACAATATAATTATTTATCCACCCATGGATAAATAATTATATTCTTGTGATGTTAATAGTAACATAACAACTTAGTGGGATATTATGTGCTTGTCCATATTAGTGGGATATTATGTTCTTGTCGATATGCTTGACAATATAATTATTTATCCAATCGTGGATAAATAATTATATTGTTGTGATGTTAATGAAAACATAACACTAGTAATCAAACACTAAATTCACACAAAATGTTATCATTTTTTACTTGATAAGATTATTATGAATGGAAGGGATTGCAATTTGCAACGTACATGCGATCATCATCCTCCTCGTACTTTAATAGTTGTGTTTGCTTCATTGATCGCTTTGATTTACGAATACCTCAGTTCCTGTGACAATTACTATTGCACGTTGTCAATTACTATTGTGAATTCATATATTCACACACTGTTCTACATAAGCAGAAACCACACACTGCTCTACATAAGCAGAAACCATGATATTTGTCAATTACTATTGCGAATTCATATATCCACACATTGCTCTACATAAGCAGAAACCATCATATAATGTTGTAGTCAATTGCAGACCAAACAAGTGTTGCATGACAGTGTAGTCCCTGTTGTAACGAGCCTTCTCGTGATGCAGGAGCATCTCTCCACGCCAACCAGCCAACCAACCAGCCACGTCAGCGCACATGCATTCAAATGCTGAAAGGGAGGCACAGCCTCATTTAAATTTGAAATGAATGTAATTTAATGGTTTAGGCTGTTGAACCAGGAAGCCGTGCCTTTGTGCAGGCATAGAGTATATCGGCCTTTAATGTGTGTAATGGCTGAGATCTAGATCCAGACGCTGGACTAGACAACCCATTGAATGTAATTTAATAGGGTAGGTGAATTCTGGAGGGAAGCGCTCTAAGAGCCCCCTCAGGTAAAAGAGATTTTCAGATCTCATTTTGGCAGGAGTTGAGAGAGTCTTCGTGTAGAGCAGAAGAGAGAAGGAGACGAGACCTTGTTACAGGCTGTGCTCAGGAACACCTTGTAAATACAGGCATTTGCCATATTTAATACAAAGAGCATTTTTTCCTGCATGTATTCTGTGTTATGTGGATGTCTGTGAGTGTTCTTTTATGCTGTAGATGTATACTGTAGTTGTGCATTTGTAGGAGTGTGTTTGATTTCAGGTGAAGGTCTTTGAGGCTTCACACCAGGAGGGTGTGACAGAATGTTGTGGGTTCTGATAGCCATGCACAGAGGTTGCACTTCTGAACACTGCGGGTTCAGACAGAGACGTGTTGCAGCACAGAAACTGAAGTCAACAACTCAGGAGAAGACCTCAAGGTTGCTGAATACCTTGGAGGCAAGGCTGTGTGAGAGAAGACACAGTTGCAGACAGAAGCTCTGAGGAGTTCTGTAGAGATCTGTTAGGTGGGAATTGAGCACAGACACAGGGTGCTGAAGAAGAACTCTGTTGTGAGTTCAGAAAGGAGAACCATAATCACTAAGGATTCTGTGAGGCTCTTCCAGGTGGGCGTTGAGAAGGTGCAAGGAGTGCACAAAGATAGAACTCTACTGTGAGTTCAGTAAGAAGAGACAGAATCATTGAGGATTCTAAGAGCTCTGCCAGGTGGGCATTGAGCAAGTGCATAAGTGCACAGGAGGACATAACTGCTAGAAGTTCTGAGAAGATACCAGGTGGGCAATTGAGTCATTGTGCAGAGAGGCACATGGAAGAGAAGAGAGCTCTTTGAGTTCTTTATTGAGAAGGAAGAATCCAAAGAGGGATCTTCACAGGGTTGCTGAACATCCTGAAAGACTCAGCAATTAGGTTGCTTGAGAAGAGACACTGCCAGGAGGGCATTATATTCTCCATTTGTGGGAGGAGAAGAAAGAAGGACAAAATCCCTTAGGGGTCTGAGTGTTTGCCAAAGCTCAGGAGAGATAGCACCTACGTGTGCGTGTGAGGAGACTCTGCAAGGAGTGCAGAAGTTGAAGAATCCTCCAAGGATTCAAAGTTCCCAAAGCTCAGGAGGAACAACGTTTTCATACGCACAACGAAGCTTAGAGTCGAGGAGTTCACAGAGGAGAAAATAAGCAAAGGTCGAGGCCTTTGAGGAATTGGAAATTCTCCCAGGATTCGGAATAAAGTGCACAAGCTCAGGAGGGAGCAACAACAACCGTCAGATCGGCTAGGAATTAAATCTGGACTGTTGGTGTTCGCGTCCACGGAGTAGCCGGAGGAGCGCAAGAAAGGAGAACGGATATGAGCCATTAGATCTGGCTCAGGATCGCCGACAGCCGTCAGATCGATAGAAGATGCAAGGAAGTTAAACCTTCGTGAACAACAGAGGAGAAATCCCGACAAGAGGCATAGCCATCAGGATAGAAGTCATCGGGAAGTCGGGATTCTCGAGAACAAGGAAGTCGAGGCACTTCAAGTCTCGAAACGCCGAGAGGATCTGGACCGTCCGTTAGGAGAGACACGCGATGGAGATCGAGCAACCATCAGTATATTGGCTATTGGGAAATCGGAGTTCCTGAAGTCGAAAGAGTTGAGACATCACAAGTCTCGAAATCCCGGAGGAATTGGGACCGTCCATTAGAGAAGGGACGCGTGGCAGTAATCGAGCGCCATCGGGAAAAGTCCTGAAAGGGAGGACTCCATTGGAATTTCGGGAGTCGGCAAATCGAGAGTTCTGTGAGCAAGAGGTCGGGGAATTCCATAGTGAAAACCCCGACACAATCAGAGATGTCCATATGTTGGGACAGGTGGCAATCATCGGGAGTCATCGACGTTTTGGCCATCGGGACTCACACAGGTAACTGTTTTTGGTTTGGCATTTGGTGAAGTCCGAGGCTTAATTTGGACCGTCCATCCATTTGGGACATGTGTCGGAGATCTGAAGAAAGTCAGGGATCAGTATATCGAGGATCTTGGTGACAAGGTGTTTATGCATTTTGGAATCGCGAACTCCGAAACCCCGACAAGGGGAACACCATAGTGGGAGCCAGCTGTCAGCATATCAGAAGAGTGGAAGCTCTGTTGTGTGGGAGCCAGCTGTCGGCATTCCGGAGAATCGGGATTCGAGGGATCGGGAATCCCGTGAGCAAATGCATTGGGGCATTGTAAACCCTGAAACATCGACGGGAGGTTTGACTACGGTCACAAGGTAGTGGTCACGTGGACCAGGAGCTGAGACAGGAGGGCTAACGCGTGAAGAGCACATCAAAATTCGAGAGATCGTGAATCCTGTGGACATGTGCATTTGGACATTGGAAAGTCTGAATCCTCGATGAGGAGGTATGGCTGCGTTCATATAGAGGGAGGTCGTATGGACCCAAAAGACTAGCCCAGGGGACTAGTGGAAGTTGGAGTGCGTCGGGAATCAGAGGATCGCGGATCCAAAGGGCAATTGCATTTTGGCATTGGAAAGCCCGAAACCCCGACGAAAGAAAAGATATAAGGCTGTGGTCTTGTGAGAATGGTCATGTGGACCAGGGCATAGCCAGGAGGGGCTAAGGCCGGGTAGAGAGCTCATCGGAGATCGAGGAATCGAGAGTACAGGAGCTCTTGACAACGGGGTTCACGAAACCCCGAAACCCGATATTGAGTCAGGGAGGATCACGGTTAAGTGCAGAAGACCGTGAGGCAAAGGGAAAGGGCCTGTGGATCGGGTTTTAGCAGAGATTCCGTTTGGGGATCTAAAAGAGCCACTTCGGCTCAGAAAGAAGAAAAAGGAGAACTATCCTGTGAGCGGGTGAGTAGAGAGGTTGACAATTCTCTCGCCTGCATAAGGTGGTATCAGAGCTCTCAATCTTGCTTGTATATTTCAGGCAGGAAGAGGCAGGAAGAGGTAAAGAGCACTCTGATACACGTCAGGTGGCATCAGAGCTTGATTTCATCTGTATATTTCAGGTGAAGCGAGGAGAGAAAAGAAGACAGAGCACTGGAGACTTTGTGGCGATTGTTTGCAGGTAGGCAACAATCAAGAAAGCAGTCAGGGAGACTGTAGGATGAAGATGGTAGAACTCTTAGTGCAGAGTGACAGCAACAAGTTTTCTAGGAGAGCAGATAGAGACAACACCATGGCTACTAAAGACCATAGGTATGCTAGGAGGAAGAACAAGGAAGAAAAGCGTGCAGAGATGGATAGAGAGCTCGCTGAAATAAGGGTAGAAATAGACAAGCTCAAACTGCGGATGCGGCAGAATAAGGAGATGGTTCTGGTATGTGAACCAGAGACCAAAAATTTTCTCGGGGAAGAGAATGAATTGGGATCGGCTGAAGATCTCAAGGACTGCGAGGAGGGCAGAGAAGAAATTCCAGTTTGCCAGGTGGGAAACGAAATGAGATCGCTGTGGGATCTCACGGACTGTCAGGAGGACAGCCAGGGAATTTCACATTGCCAGTTGGGCAATTAATTGAGGTTGTTGCGGGATCTCATAGATTTCCAGGAGGGCAGTGGAAGCATCTCAGATTGCCAGGTGGGCAGAGATGAACATACGAGACTGTCATAAAGTCTCATGGACTCGGAGGTGATCTCAATTCAACAAGGGTTGCTGATGAATATGGGATCAGTTGATCTCATAGTCTGCCAGGAGGGCAGTGAACACATCTCATATTGCCAGGTGGGCAGGGATGAGCAGGTGAATTTTAATCAGCCCGAGGAGCTAACCGAGTAGATAAGACTCTCTGAGGGTCTCATAAATTCAGAGGTGAGTTTGGATCAGCAGGTGCAGCTGACCGAGGAGGAGGATATGAAGGATCTTCTGATGATTGGGGGAATTGGAGTATTCCTACCATTTTCCCAGGAGGAGGAAGAAATCTGTGTTGCAAGTGCAGCAACAGCAGCAGAACAGTCAGTCGTGACTGTCAGGGAAGAAGAAGAATTGGAACAGGTTTTGGAAGCTGCCCAAGAAGGAAAAGGGAGTGAGCATTATGAGGAATGGCTCAATGAATTCAGCCAAGAAGTTGAGGAAGCTATAGCATTGAAGCTGACAGTAGAAGAAGCAGAAGGAGAAGGTGAGCATTCTAAGGAATGGCTCAACATTTTCAGCCAAGAAGCTGAAGAGACTGCAACGTGGGAGTTTGCAGCAGAAGGAGGAGAAGAAGTAGACAACATTTGTTTTGTTGATCTGTGGGAACAGATTGAATCCCTAGAGAAGAGGGTGAAGGTGTAGAGCATGCACATCCAATAGGTAAAGTTGGAAACTGATCAAGCAGGCATGGGAGATCATGATGATCAACTCATGTGACAAAAATTTTTGCAGCTGAGGAGACTACATGAACAGAGCCAGCCACTAGAGCAACTGGACGCAGTGATAGAAGACATCAGAAGGCTGATGTTGAGATCAGTAAAGACTGCCAGCGAGGAGAGGTTGAGCAGAAGAGAAGAAGCAGCAGCAACAGCGCAAAAGCAACAACAACAACGAAATGGAGCAGATGGGAAGCTCCAGATATTTTTTTGGGATCCAGGAGGATTTCCAACAGCTGAGAGGGGAAGCTCATGATTTTGCAGCTGAGGAGTAAGATGCAGGAGAATCTCTCCACGCCAGCCAGCCAGCCAGCCAGCCACGTCAGCACACATGCATTCAAATGCTGAAATGGAGGCGCAGTCTCATTTAAATTTGAAATGAATGTAGTTTAATGGTTTAGCCTGTTGAGCCATGAAGTCGTGCCATTGTGCATGAGTAGAGTAGATCGCCCTTTAATGTGTGTAATGGCTAAGATCTAGATCCAGACGCTGGACTAGACAGCCCATTGAATGCAATTTAATAGGGTAGGTGAATTCTGGAGGGAAGCGCTCTAAGAGCCCCCTCAGGTAAAAGAGATTTTCAGATCTCATTTTGGCAGGAGTTGAGAGAGTCTGCGTGTAGAGAAGAAGAGAGAAGGAGCCGAGACCTTGTTACAGGACGTGCTTAGGAACACCTTGTAAATACAGGCATTTGCCATATTTAATACAAAGAGAAGTTTTTCCTGCATGTATTCTGTGTTATGTGGATGTCTGTGAGTGTTCTTTTATGCTGTAGATGTATACTGTAGTTGTTCATTTGCAGTAGCTTGTTTGATTTCAGGTGAAGGTCTTTGAGGCTTCACATTAGGAGGGTGTGACAGAACACTATGGGTTCTGATAGCCGTGCACAGAGGTTGCACTTCTGAACACTGCGGGTTCAGACAAAGACGTGTTGCGGCACAGAAACTGAAGTCAACAACTCAGGAGAAGACCTCAAGGTTGCTGAATACCTTGGAGGCAAGGCTATGTGAGAGAAGACACAGTTGCAGACAAAAGCTCTGAGGAGTTATGTAGAGCTCTTCCAGGTGGGCATTGAGCACAGGCACAGGGTGCTGAAGAAGAACTCTGCTGTGAGTTCAGAAAGGAGAACCAGAATCACTAAGGATTTTGTGAGGCTCTGCCAGGTGGGCGTTGAGCAGGTGCAAGGAGTGCACAAAGATAGAACTCTACTGTGAGTTCAGTAAGAAGAGACAGAATCACTGAGGATTCGGAGAGCTCTGCCAGGTGGGCATTGAGCAAGTGCATAAGTGCACAGGAGGACAAAACTGCTAGAAGTTCTGAGAAGATACCCTGCTAGGTGGGCAATTGAGTCATTGTGTAGAGAAGCACAGGGAAGAGAAGAGAACTCTTTGAGTTCTGTATTGAGAAGGAAGAATCCACAGAGGGATCTTCACAGGGTTGCTAAACACCCTGAAAGACTTAGCAATCAGGTTGCTTGAGCAGAGACACTGCTAGGAGGGCATTATATTCTCCATTTGTGGGAGGAGAAGAAAGAAGGACAAAATCCCTTAGGGGTCTGAGTGTTTGCCAAATCTCAGGAGAGATAGCACCTGCGTGTGCGTGTGAGGAGACTCTGCAAGGAGTGCAGAAGTTGAAGAATCCTCCAAGGATTCAAAGTTCCCAAAGCTAATGAGGAACAACATTTTCAGAGTTCACAAAGGAGAAAAGAAGCAAAGGTCGAGGCCTTTGAGGAATTGAAAATTCTCCCAGGATTGGGAAGAAAGTACACAAGCTCAGGAGGGAGCAACAACAGCCTTCAGATCGGCTGGGAATTAAATCTGGACTGTTGGTGTTCACGTCCAGGGAGCAGCCGGAGGAGCGCAGAGAAGGAGAATGGATCTGAGCCGTTAGATCTGGCTCAGGATCACCGACAGCCATCAGATCGACAGAAGATGCAAGGGAGTTAAGCCTTCGTGAACAACAGAGGAGAAATCCCGACAAGAGGCGTAGTCATCGAGATATCAGTCATCGGGAAGTCAGGATTCTCGAGAACAAGGAAGTCGAGGCACTTCAAGTCTCGAAACGTCGGGAGGATCTGGACCGTCCGTTAGCGGAGACACGTGGCGGAGATCGAGCAACCATCGATANATCGGGAAATCGGAGTTCCTGAAGTCGAAAGAGTTGAGACATCACAAGTCTCAAAATCCTGGAGGAATCGGGACCATCCATTAGATAAGGGACACGTGGCAGTAATCGAGCGCCATCGGGAAAAGTCCCGAAAGGGAGGACTCCATTGGAGTTTCAGGAGTCGGCAAATCAGGAGTTCTGTGAGCAAGGGGTCGGGGAATTCCATAGTGAAAACCCCGATACAATCAGAGCCATCCATCTGTTGGGACAGGTGGCAATCATCAGGAGTCATCGACGTTTTGGCCATCGGGACTCACACAGGTAAGTGTTTTCGGTTTGGCGTTTGGCGAAGTCCGAGGCTTAATCTAGACCATCCATCCATTTGGGACGTGTGTCGGAGATCTGAAGAAAGTCGGGGATCAGTATATCGGGGATCCTGGTGACAAGGTGTTTATGCATTTTGGAATCGCGAACTCCAAAACCCCAATAGGGGGAACACCATAGTGGGAGCCAACTGTCGGCATATCAGAAGAGTGGAAGCTCCGTTGTGTGGGAGCCAACTGTCGGCATTCCGGAGAATCAGGATTCGAGGGATCGGGAATCCCATGAGTAAATGGATTGGGGCATTGGGAACCCTGAAACCCCGATTAGAGGTTTGACTATGGTCATGGGGTAGTGGTCACATGGACCAGGAGCTGAGCCAGTAGGGCTAACGCGTGAAGAGCGCGTCAGAATTCGAGAGATCGCGAATCCTGTGGACATGTGCATTTGGACATTGGAAAGTCCAAAACCCTTATGAGGAGGTATGGCTGCAGTCATATAGAGGGAGGTCGTATGGACCTAAAAGACTAGCCCAAGGGACTAGTAGAAGTTGGAGCACGTCGGGAATTGGAGGATCGCGGATCCAAAGGGCAATTGCATTTTGGCATTGGAAAGCCCGAAACCCTAACGGAAGCAAAGATATAAGGTTGCGGTCTTGTGAGAACGGTCGTGTGGACCAGGGCATAGCCAAGAGGGGCTAAGGATGGGCAAAGAGCTCATCGGAGATCGGGGAATCAAGAGTACAGGAGCTCTTGACAACGGGGATCACGAAACCCCGAAACCCGATATTGAGTCGGGGAGGATCACGGTTAAGTGCAGAAGACCGTGAGGCAAAGGGAAAGGGCCTATGGATCAGGTTTTAGCAGAGATTCCGTTTGGGGATCTAAAAGAGCTGCTTCGGCTCAGAAAGAAAAAAAAGAAGAACGATCCTGTGAGCGGGTGATTAGAGAGGTTGACAATTCTCTCGCCTGCATAATCTCGTTACGACAACAGCCTCACATAACAAGTGTATTTTTTTTTTTTGTGTGTGTGTGTAGGAAGGTGGTAATGACATTATACTCAACATCGCAACACGACGACGAACACAATGCATGCAACTCATGCCACAACAAAAATAATGAACTAACATAAAAGCACATCAAGCACCTGGAAGCAATGTACAACATTCAACCGACGAAGAATAAGAATGATTACCCACCCGTCCTACCCTGCAATGGTTAGGACCTCCAGGACACATGAGCAACTCTCAAGCCCAAGTTCTCATTGATTTTGACCATTTAAGGTCTCAAGGCTGACAAATGTTTTGAGGAACAAGGAGGTGTCTACATCCCGCTCGACACAAGCATACCATGCCTACTAAGCTAAGGACAATCATCCAAACAACCCAACGCACCCAAAATTAATTACACAAGCAACTAGAACCCTTACAGTGAGTAAAACCAATCACATTGAACGTTTACAAACCAAGTACAAACATTAATTAATAATAAACATCAACACCCTCAACGGGAAGTGCAAGCTAAAAATGACTTCGTCAACTACCCAACCATTAATCAAAGCTAAATGGTCAATATCTATAATTTAAATTGATGTTAATTACAGATCATTTTACTAGTCTAAATTTAACATAGATTTACAATCTGACAGTAAGTCACATTTCAATTAGTCGCCAATTACAATTTTATATTAGCATTGAAATCATTTGTAAATTGCGATTAAGTCAACATGTTAATTTAATTTAACCTTAAGAATGCTCTAAATTAAAGATTTAGAAAATATACATACAATGGTACCAAGTCATAGTATAATTTCTCATGAATGATTAACATAATTTAGCAAGGTGGAATCATTAAATGCAATGCTTGTTAAGTCATTAAAATTAACTAATCCTTTTCTCATGGTAGTTCCTAAGAGACTTATCAATAAACAAGGGAGTCTTTAGCATTACTTCCTATTAATAAGTAGTGAAAATACTAAAACAAGTGAGAAGGTTTAAACCATTACTTCTAAGAAAAGTATTCTTAAGAGTAGGTAATGAGTGCTTAAATTTGATTACAAGGTGAGTGGGACAACTCTAAGGTTTAACTTAATGACCAATCCTTTTTAACCCAAACTTCTCTTTAATATTAAATCCCTTCCATTATCAAACCAAAAGTCACCTTTAGAAATCATTCTTTTCAACAGAACTACTATTTTAGTAAACATTCATTGTCATCACTAATTTAATAATTAAAAATAATTCCTTTATCAACTAATCATTTGTATAATTAGTACTCATTCCTTTTTCAACTTGCTTATTAGTCCATCCCTGTTGGCAGGTAATTGAAGAAGCAAGTTAAAGTTAAGTGGAGTCACAATTTAGCAAGGAGATAACGTAAAAAAATGTTTAATCGGTGGTAAGATTTAACTCCCTCCTTTTATTAACGTTTCTAGCGATTTGGATTAAACAAAAAGGGAGTTATCCAATTCACTCAGTTCGGCCAAAAAGAAAAATTAATCTACTACCAAATGGGATTAACCAATATTATCAACATTATCATCAGAAGGAAATGAACCAGTAAATCATTATTGTCGATAGAAGGGAATCCACCAATATCATTGATAATCATCTACAACAGAATGGGTTTAACCAATTTAGAAAAATGCAGCGCAACACTGAAGGGAAAACCCAACCACATCTTGAAGGTGAATCGTGGTCATTCCGGCAAGTGAACTTAGGATTAAACGACTAAAATTGTGGGTGAATTCTACAAAAACACAGTCAACGTTTTTAAGCAATTTCGTGGGCGTATTAAAACAACAACTCAGTCAGTCTATCAAAGAAATTTAGTGGGCGAAAACAACAAGCTCAGGAAAACATTTTAAAGCCAAAAATCGTGGGTAAATGCGGCCATCTCACGCAACGTTTTAAAGCAAAAATCGTGGGCATTTACGGCAACCTCAGCCATGGCATTTTCATGGGCCTTCAATAGTAAAACACAAACAAGTTTTTAAAGGAAAAAGTGGTCGATTCACAACAAGAAATTGGATGAATTGAAAAGCTAAAAACATGGGCGAATTTCAGCATCACATAGTCCGTTTTAAATTTCAAAACCGTGGTCATTCACAACAAAACAATCATCAGTTTGAAGGCGAATTCGTGGGCATTTAAACAGTATTCACTTTCAACCTTTAAAAGAAAAAACGTGGGTAATTTAACAACAATCTCTTCCCATTTTAAAGGTAAAAATTGTGGGCCCTTAAACAACAATCTATGTCAATCTTTAAGAGCAAAAACGTGGGTATTTAAACAACACTTTGGTAGCAGGATGCTGTTAAGCATATCTCAGTCTTCAATATGGGTAAAATTGCCTCAAGTAAGAACAAATACAGACAGAGGAATCAAATCATTTTTCCGTTGCCAGAATACCAATACAACGCAGACATGAATAAGCAATAAAACCGTTTTTCCATTCCAGGAGACCAATTCAGAAATGCAGACATAAAATAAATTTGTTTTTTTTTTCATTTCCAGAATACAAATATAATGCAAACAGGAATAAGCAATAAAAATGTTTTTCCCTTCCAGGAGACCAATACAGAAATG
>SNQJ01S0044552.1:15810-40338 GCA_010110895.2 Picea sitchensis | reverse complement strand
GACCAGGAAAAGAAAATGTAGTTGTTGATTTTCTTTCTCGGTTAACACCTGATGATAATACTCCAGTAGATGATTCATTTCCTGATGAATATTTATTTGCAGTATCTGCTCACTCACCATGGTATGCAGACATCGCTAATTATCTGGTTGCAGGGAAGTTACCACCACACCTATCGCACCGAGAGAAAAGAAAAATCATTCAACAAAGTGCTCGGTATAGCTGGATAAGTGGGTGTCTTTTATACATAGGACTTGATCAAGAAATCTGAAGATGCATTAGAGAATATGAGGTTTATGATTTACTAAAATCTTGTCATGATGGCCTTTGTGGAGGGAATTTTGCTGATAAAATAATGGCACATAAAATTCTCAGGATGGGTTATTATTGGCCCTCACTTTTTAAAGATGCAAAGAAATATGTTCGGGCCTGTGATAGTTGTCAAAGAATGGGTCAACCTAATCATAGAGATGAAATTCCATTAAACCCCCAGGTAGTACTCGAACCATTTGAAATATGGGTCTTAGACTTTGTAGGACCCATTAACCCTCCATCCAATCAAAAGGTTTATATATTGGTCTGCACAGATTATATGACCAAATGGGTGGAGGCTAAAGCACTCCATAGCGCTACTGAAGAAGTTGTTCTAGATTTCTTATTTGAAGATATCTTTGTCAGATTTGGAGTTCCTAGAGAATTAGTCACAGATGGAGGATCTCCTTTCACCTCTCATGGTTTTAAATCCACCCTTCAAAAATATCATATTCATCATAGAATGACTACACCATACCACCCCCAATCCAATGGACAGGTGGAAAGCACAAACAAAGTAATAGAAGCCATTCTCACAAAAACTGTGAAGGAAAACTGGAAGGATTGGTCTCAAAGGCTCCCTGAAGCATTATGGGCTTACATAACTACCTGGAGAAATACTATAGGATTCTCCCCCTATAAATTAGTTTATGGAAAAAGTGTTGTCTTTCCTGTTGAATTTGAAATCAAAACCTTAAGGACTGCTTTAAATGTTAACCTTGATTTGACTGATGCACAGACAACCAGGTTGCAGCAACTTAATGAATTGGATGAAAAAAGATTAGATGTCATTCACCAGACAACTATGATTCAACAACAAAGAAAAAAATGGCATGATAAAATCATCAAGCATAAGCAATTCCAAAAATGTAATTGGGATTTATTGTATGATTCTCGGTTTAAAGAATTTCAAGGGAAACTACGTACAAGATGGCTAGGACCTTGCGAAGTGGATACAGTTTTCCCCAATGTAACAGTAAGGCTCCTAACAATTGATGACTCTAAAACACCGTTATTAGTGAATGGTCATCGGCTCCGTCTGTACTAGCGCCCCATTTCCAAAGAAGATTTTAAGGCCACATGTGGGGCAGATTCACATTATCTCTTTTTAGAGGAGCCTCCTACCCCTCATTGCATTTAATTTTTCTGAATTTTATTTCTTTAGTATTAGATTAAATTTCTTTTACTAATAATCCTTGCCAAGGGATGGCATGTTACAATTGATTCTTTTGCAGATTCTCGATCCAGAAAAGGGCCTACCAAGAAAGGACAATCTTACTACAAGCAGATCCAAGCTTCATCTTGTGAAGCATTGCTCCCTCTTTCTTCAATCCATTCATTTCCCATTCAACATTCCCATCATTCATCCCCTTTTATTTTCTTTCCTTTCCATTCCTTTTTCCTCATATTCCCATTGTTGAAACACCACTCTTCAGCAACATTTTTCCTCATTTTCCCATTGCTGAAACACCACTCTGCAACAACATTTTTCCTCATTTTCCCATTGTTGAAACACCACTCTTCACCAACATTTTTCCTCATTTTCCCATTGCTAAAACACCACTCTTCAACAACATTTTTCCCCATTCTCCCATTGTTGAAACACCACTCTTTCGAAAAAATTTCCCCATTTTTCCCATTGTTAAAACACCATTTCTTCAGCAATATTTTCCATTGTTAAAACATCACTCCTCAGCAAACATTTTTTTCCATTCTTTTCCTGTTGCTGAAACGCCACTTTTTTAGCATTTCCTGTCATAAAAACATCTTCTTCATCTCTTCCACTCTCACTTATCCTATTTTTCATACTACATTATGTCCTTTCACTACCTTCTCCCATGATTAAACAAACCCTTAATACAATTTCTCACATAAATCCAAAGTTTCTCCCATGATTACTGCAGATCTATTATGAACAGGCACTATATTTTTCAAAGTATGAATCAAAGGTAAAGATGAGGTATGTAAACTTTATATGTAAATATAATTGAACTATGGCTAATGAGAAGATCCTAATTCATTATTACCATACACTTAAAGTCACTATTTTAGCCGTAATTGGGGGGGGAATATTGACACTTTATTCCATCATCTCACATGAACTGACTACCGTCACTTATTTTTACCCATTATCTCATCCTTTCACCATCATTTACATGCCCTCATCCACAAAACTTACTCTGTTCGGGTGAGGTTACTTGACTCTATGAATGTGCATTCTATTGAGCTGAATAGTTATGGGAGGTCCTGTTATACAACACGAACCCGCCATGACAACCCTGCTAGAATTGTATCTAGAAGTCTACCAAATCTTTCAGCAGGCAGGCTGGCTAGGTTATTTTCAAAGGCTCCAGGGATTTGATCAACAACAAGTTCTTCAATTTGCTCGGAATCTTCAAGAAGACCATTCTACTGTTCAAGGGGTTCGGATTCCAGTCACAGAGGATGATATAGCACAGGTTTCGGGTCTTCCCATCACTGGCATTCGCTGGTTCAGCCGCAAATATATTATTCTTAATGCCCAAAAGGATTTTCTCTTGCCAGGAGAACAAGTTGAGCCTAAAGCACAGAGTGTTTGACTTAGCTCGTTGCCGCCTCCTTGGCCGAAAGTTGCAAAGTTTGTCAAGCACTACCTTACCTGTGAAGGCTGATACCAAGTAGTTTACCAGTATGACTTTGTCTTGTTATCTCATTTATGACATGCTAGACTGGTGAATATTCCTTACTATCTACTCGGATGTCTTAGAAATATGTCACATTATTGTAAACAGGCTGAAAATCCCATCCTTTCCCTCACCCATCACCGTCTCGTTCAATTACTCATCCAAAATGGTTTTGCCCAACAAAACCCTCTCCTAAACAATCCACCCATAAACCCTCAGGAAGTTGTTGAACATCCTAAAAATCCTCATGAAGAGCAACCACAAAACCTTCCTAACCCTCCGTAAATACCTATTAATCTGCCTACAGATCCAATTGATCCAATTAACCCTCCTACCATAACAAGTCCACCCCACAATTTACCAGAATCATCTACTCCTACTGTTCATATCCTTAGCAATGATTCTAAAGCAGATAAACTTGATAACCCTCCCTACTCCATCACTGAGGAAAAACCCACTCACAAAAGAAAGAAGCAAACTACTACTTTTCCTTCCTTTTTACCTAAAAAATGAATGAGGGCTTCAACAAAAGCAACCACTATTTCCACTACCCTAAACCCCAACCCATTTTTCTAAAATCCCATACATATCCACCCTCCCAAATCCCATAATTTTTACCTGTTCAACCCACGGGCACTGAAACACAAGAACCAGAAGCCCAAGGTGCTGCAACATCATTTTCCTTACATCAAGTAGTTGTCACACAAGAACCAGCTACTCATTCACTAGTTGTCACACAAGAGACAACTACTCATTCAGTAGCTAAAACACAAGAACCAACTGTAGATGTTACACAAGAACCAACTACAGTTGAAACACAAGAACCAGCTGCTGACTTCATTTCTAAAATACAAGAATTAGATGCCCAGGGTGTTGCAACAGTAGATGTCACACAAGAACCAACTACTCATTCAGTAGCTGTTACACAAGAACCAGCTATAGTCGTTACACAAGAACCAGCTACAGCTGAAACATAAGAACTGGTTGTTGACTTTATTCCTGAAATACAAGAATCAAATGCCCAAGGTGCTGCAACACTATTTTCTTTACATCAAATAGCTGGAACACAAGAATCAGTTGTTAATTTTGTAGATGCTCCACAAGAACCAGCTACTGAGGTTGCGACCGTTACAAAAAAACCAGTCACCCCTCTTGATACACCTATGACAAATCAACAACCAGAACCAACAATGGCTTGTCTCTTACAAGAGAATGAGTTTCTAAGATCAGAACTTGAAGCTTACAAGTAAGAGTTGGTAATGGCAAAGGAAGCCTATGACAGGGAACTTAATTTGTACACCTTAGCTCGCGTAGCAGCCATGGTAGAGAAAGAAACAAAAGATGATCAGTATAGAGAGTATATGTGCAGCCAATGTGGGGATATTTATGAGCAAGCAGGCTACAAAGTGGTTCAAATCCCAATGCCTGGAGCTTCCCCTACACCTACGACTTTTTCAGTTAAAAAATAGGAATGCCCTACTGTTATACAAGAACTAGTAGGACCTTCAAAAATTCCAAAAAGCAAAGCTAATCTACAGGAACCCTGGCCTACAACAACTGTTAAATCTGAAGCTCATGTTTTCATTAGTAAAGTTGTTCAAACTCTGCCTATTGATGAATCTGCCTCTCCTGGAAAGATTAGTACCCCTACTTTTGTGGAACAAGCCACTCAGACTCTACCTCATCCTACCACTTGTGATGCTGAAACACAAACTCAACCATGGAATGAGCAGGTAATAATGAACAAATGGAAAAAGGAGTCTGCTATTACATAGGACAAAAGTTTGCAGGAGCACAAACTACTTTGGCTGAACCACATATATTCAAACTAGGAAGCTTTGGAGAAAACATGCAAAGAATATTGTGCCCATAAGAAGCAGAATGAGGAGTTAAAAAGCAAATTGCTCCTGATGTTTGATTTGGTACAAAAATTGTTGGCTGCTAGGAAACCATCCTCAAATTACTCTCTCTTCCTTATAGAACGACTTGCATTCTTTCAGATAAAATCAATCAAAGAAGGAAGACCCTATGCAGTGTTCAAACCAAAAGAGTTTGTTCAAACTTTTGCAGAAGCCTCTACTATTGATCAACATCTACTATGTGAGGTATATCTTCATAATGAAGCCATTCCTGAGAACAGACAGCTTAATCTTAATCCTCTTGTTGGTGATATCCAGATTTGGGCACTCACCTCCTTCCTTGCCAACCAGATTACATGGAAGAATGATTTTCTAGTTGCCAAGCGTAATGAAGATAACCGTCTCCTATGGATATAGCCAGAACCACAGAATGTTGCCACCTTTGTTGCAGAATATTATTAATTTTTTAAGAAACCAGGGATGACTCAATATATACAGCAACTACAACCAATAGTACTTCAGGATTGTCAACAGTTTATTAAATCCACAGAGACAGTTTCCCTAAAAGAAACTAACATGTTTTGGCAACAATCTTCTGAGAAAAACCAGGAGCACAATCCCTTTAGTCCTACCAATATTGAGACAACAATCTTTCGGGTACCCAGTTACATCAAATGTGTCCAGCAATGTGCTAAAAATTGGGTAGGATATCAGTTCCATTTTCCCATTCTGTGGATTCCAGCAGAGAAGTATGAAGTTCATCATAGGTTTCCCAAGAAGGTTGAAATAGCAGCCTGGCAAAGACTACAACATGTTCAAGGATTCAGAGCCCCAACATATAGTACTTTCTACAGCTACTACTTAAGTAATTTGCAGGCCCAAAGTCGGTATCCGGATTCTGATTCAGATTGAAGTTGCCTGAGGACATGCAACCTTTTTAGTTTGGGGGCATGTTAGGACCCTATAATGTACCTTTTTGCTCATACTTTTTTCTATCATTACATCCTTTTACCACTCATATTTAAGCCTACATTATCACCTTAATCTATTTTTCCAAAGGTATATAACGTTTCTTCTCTTTGCTATATGTTTAATTTGTTTTACATGTAATTTTACATTACTTTCATACTTAGCCATTAATCAGAAATATATAGTTGCTAAAATAGTTTGAAGACTATAGTTAATATATCGTTGTTGCTTGAAGACCACATTGCTGAAACAGTCAAACAGTATGCAAATCCCGTTGCTGAAACAACCTGTGATTTGCGATGCTGAAACAGTATTTCTCATACAACAGTAACAAGAAAAGATAATTAAAGGAGTTTTTACACTAGCCACAACAGTTGTACCTCAATCCAACACCATTACAACCATTGTTGCTGCTTGAAGACCACGTTGTTGAAACCGTCAAACAATACGCAAATCCCATTGATGAAACAGTCAGTGATTTGCGATGCTGAAACAGTATTTCACATACAACAGTAACAAGAAAAGATAATTAAAGGATCTATTACACCGGCCTCAACAACTGTACCTCAAGCCAGCACCATTACAACCACTGTAATAGCATTTTTCTATGGAAGATCAGAATATCCTATTCCAGCATAGAAGATTAGATCATACTAAGAATAGGATTTGTATGTACACATGTAATTTTATGCTTAATTGTATTAAGAGGATTATCCTCTTTAAATAGGGGAGAAATCAACATTAGAAGGGGGATTACGGAAGGCTTAGCTAGAAGAGAATTGCAGAGAAGGAGCGTGTTCACTTTTGACATTGTAACTTGCCACATTGGACATATGAATAAAATATCATTCTGAGCATTTCTTCTTAGTTCCTTTCATTTATGGAGAATCTTGTGAAAAGGAGAGGGCCCACCTTCTTCATAAGATTCACCCATTAGTTTCTGTAGTGTGTTAGTATTGTTTTTATTCATACCTTGTTAAAAATTTGTTTTGTTGAAACTCTGTTCCGACTGATTGTTACATCGTTTTCATACAATTCATTCCTAGGTAAGTGTTGATCATTTTGATTGGTAATTCTATTTGCAGAATGAGTTTATGAAAGTGTGATAGTCAGAGACAGGTGCAGAAGATTCCTACTTTGGGGAATAGGGTCATGTTCTCTGTTACAGAATAGTTGGTCTTCTTTGCAATATGTTGAAAGGTTCCTTTTCCCTAGATTGTTGTTTCTTAATGTAATCTAGGATTATTCTGATAATTATTTTCCTTTGAATCTTAAACTTTGCAATAGATAGATTGCTTTTACTATAATTCAAAGTAGAACTTCAGTCTGTTCAAAGCAAGGTGTGATTAGTGTAACTTTTACTACAACTTTAGATTGCTTTTGAGATTGAGCATATACAGTGTGTGATTGTCTTTGAAATAGACAGACTTCCCTGGGTTGATAATTTATGTAACACTTGATTGTTTTAATTAATAAACAATTATAGTGACCAACAAGTATGCTAAGGGTGAATCCAAGAAATAAGACTCCTTGGTAAAAAGGGGAAGACCACCTATCCAATGTTGGGGATGCAAATAAGATCACATGTACAAGGATTTCCCACACAAAAAGGATAGAGTGAAGACTGTGCACAACGTCCAAGAGGCTACAAAATTTGAATATATGGGAAGAATCTATGCATCTTTAGATGATCGACAAGAGAAATACTAGTCCAATATGATCGAGGTGGAAGGTAAGATCATAAACCATCCTGTTGCTATTTTAATTGATTTGAGAGTAAGCCATTGTTACATTGATTCTAAAATAGTGGATAGATTACATTTGGAGAAAAGTAAGCTTGGAAAATCAAGTTTGGTTCAGTTAGCCACTGGAACCAAAAGGAGAATCCATGATATGTTCAGAAGTTGTTCCATAAGTCTTAATGCTGTGAATACTAGTGTTGATCTGAATATCATACCCTTGGGATCTTATGATATTCTAATTGGAATGAATTGGTTGGATAAGCATCACGTTGTCCTAGATTGTCATAGAAATACATTTACATGTCTTGATGGAGATGGAGAAAAGAGCACCATGAAAGGAGTTTGAAGACCCATCTCTATAAGGGAGATTTCAGCCTTACAGCTGAAGAGATGTTTTAGAAAAGGATATCAATTGTATACAACTCATGTGGAAGAGCCAGGAAATACAAAGGGGCCAAGCCTTGAATATTTCTTGGTACTACGTGAGTTTGAAGATGTATTCCAAGAAATACCAGGGTTGCCACCAAGAAGGGAGATAGATTTCTCAATTGATCTAGTGCCTGGAGCTACCCAGTGTCAAAAACACCTTACAGAATGAGCACACCAGAGTTAAAATAATTACAAATGCAGTTGGAGGAATTGTTGAAGAAAGGGTACATACGTCCAAGCGTTTCACCTTGGGGAGCACCAATACGTTTTGTCAAAAAGAAGGATGGAACCTTGACGCTGTGTATTGAATTTCGACAACTGAACAAGTATACTATAAAGAACAAGTATCCTCTACCCAAAATTGATGACCTCTTTGATCAACTAAGAGGAGAAAAGATATTTTCAAAGATTGAACTGAGGTTAAGATACCATCAGGTAAGAATCAAGGAATAAGACATTCAAAAGACAACCTTCAGGACTAGGTATGGGCATTATGAATTTGTAGTTGTGCCATTTGGACTAACCAATGCACCCACGGTCTTTATGTGCTTAATGAATGGAATATTCAGAAATTATTTGGATAAGTTTGTCATAGTGTTCTTGGATAACATACTTATCTATTCTAATTCTAAAGAGGAGCATGAACATCACTTAATATTAGTATTGCAAGTGATGAGAGAACATCAGTTGTATGCCAAGCTAAGTAAGTGTTATTTTTTATCAAAAGCAGATGCATTGCTTGGGACACATTATTTCAGAGAAGGGCATAACAGTAGATCTAGAGAAGATTGAATCCATTAGAGGATGGACAACACCTAGAAATGTCTCAGAAGTTAGATCTTTTATGGGATTAGTTGATTACTACATAAGGATCATAGTAGGGTTCTCTAAGATTTCTCATCCCATCACTTCTTTGCAAAATAAGGGAACTAAATTTGAATGGACACCTAAGTGTGAAGAGAAATTTAATCTGTTGAATAAATTACTTACTAGTGCACCTGTGTTAAAGATTGTTGACCCAAATGAACGTTTTGTGGTATGTACAAATGCATGTAAGGAAGGACTTGGGGGAGTCCTCATACAAAATGGACATGTCATTGGTTATGAGTCCATAAAAATTAAGGAACATGAGAGGAACCATGCCACACATCACTTGGAGCTTGATGTCATTGTCCACACCTTGAAGATGTGGAAGCATTACCTCATGGTGAAGAGATTTGAATTAAGAACAAACCACATTGGCCTGAATATCTTTTTGAACATCCAGCCTTGAATGCCAAGAAAACAAGATGGCTGGAATTTTTAAGTGAATATGACCTCGATATCAAGCATATCAAAGGAAAAGAGAATAAAGTTGTTGATGCACTTAGTAGAAGAGTGCATCTCATGCATGCTACTGTTGTCAGTATGCATCAGTGAAAATTGAAGAGAAATTTTTTAGATGATCTTGTTACAGATTAGAATTACCTAGAGGTAAATGGAAGCTTACAACAAGGATATGTACAACATAAAATAAAGGAGTATGAGATAAAGGAAGATGGATTACTCATGCATAAGAATAGAATCTATGTTCCTAGTTCTCGCGAACTGAGGAATTTGGTATTAAAGGAAATGCAATATGTTCCTTATGCTGGACATCCTGATTACCAGAAAACGATTACAGCAGTAAGAAGGGAATTATTTTGGCCGGGAATGAAAAAGGATGGTGTTGATTACATCGCTCAATGTATGGAATGTCAGAAGGTGAAGGCTGAGCATAGGCACCCAACGGGTTTTCTGTAGCCATTACCAATACCAAATAAGAAATGGAAAGTGATAACCATTGATTTCATAACTAAATTACCAGCGACAACAAGGAAACATGATTCAATCATGGTGGTGGTTGAAAAAATAACAAAGGCTTCTCATTTTTTTCTTGTAAAAACAACACATACAACGACTAATATTGCATAAATTTACATTAGGGAGATTACTAGGTTGCATGGGATACCTAGGACAATTGTCTCGAACATAGATACAAAGTTTACCTTCAATTTCTGGAGGGAATTTTTTAAAGGATTTGGTACAAATCTAAACTTTAGCACAACATACCATCCCCAATCAGATGGACAAACAAAGAGGGGCAATTGAGTAATTGAAGATATGCTGAGAATGTATGTGATGGATAAGCCATCTAAGTGGGAAGATTACTTAAACTTGGTTGATTTTTCATATAATAATGGGTATCAAGCTTCATTGAGAATGAGCCCATTTGAAGCCTTGTATTGTAGGAAATGAAATACTCCATTGAGTTGGGACAACCCAGCAGATAGAGTGGTACTTGGGCCAGAGTTGCTCAAAGATATGGAAGACCAGATGGTTAAGATCAAGAAGAATTTGAAGGCATCTCAAGATAGACAAAAATTTTATGCAAATAAGAACTGGACATCTAGAGAATTTAAAGTAGGGGATCATGTACTTTTGAAAGTGAATCCCAAGAAAAGATCCTTGGAATTGGGTAGTTGTACAAAGTTGGCAGCTAGATTCTATGGTCCATTTGAACTATTGGACAGAATAGGGCCAATTGCATACATGCTTGCATTGCATGGTTCCATGAATGTGCATAATGTATTTAATGTCTCTTTACTAAAGAAACATGTACATGATCCTAACCATGTTATTGATTGGCATCTAATTCAGGTAGAGACAGAGGGAGACTTTCAGGTTCAACCAGTGTAGGTATTGAAAAAAAAGGTCAAAATGCTCTGGAATAGAGTTATAGAGATGGTAAAAGTTCAGTGGACCTGCTATGGTCCTAAATATGCTACCTGAGAGCATGAAGATTCCATGTGGGTAGAGTAACCGCAACTTTTTGAATAAATTTTGAGATTTTGATCTCTATTTTGTACATGCACTGAGGACAGTGCCAAAAAAAGGGGGATGAGATGTAACACCCCAGGTTTTGAACCCCCATTTTAAATAATGTATTGTTACAATGTTGAGAGGTCAGAGTTCCCAAAACAATTATTAAAAAGATAATGTGCCCAAAAAATGTAATGTTTTTATCATTATTAATAATAAATACATCGTTGGTTGCTAGATGAACAAGGACTAGAGTTATAGACGGCTATGATTCCACAAGAGAGGGGGCCTAAGGGGATAAATGTTTATTTCCTATTTTTAATTACCCTTTTTTATAAGGGAGTGGATTAGTTACATGATCTTCTTGGGGAAGGCCATGAGGTCCTTGATTCCCCACGAAAATACTTAAACTTGTCCCTAGTCTGATTGGGTGGTTGGATCGTTCGCTCCTTCACTTATTCTTTCATTCCATTCTTTCCCTCACGCATTCATTCATTGATTTTTCATTTTTTTTCACTTTGGGTGGAGACCTCACTCCATTCATTCTGTCACCCATTCATATTCCTCATCCGTGTCTTGGCTTGCGAGAGGGAAACAAATTGTCGAAGAGTAGTCATGGTATTTTTGGATGTAGTGGTCATTGGAGTAATCCATCCATGACTTGAGGCCTACATGTCTAAGATGTGTTGGCCTGTCTCCAGCTTTGTTCACAACTGTGAGTCTTGAGAGTTCGATCATTAATATTCTATACCAATTGTGTTAGAGCCCTGGAAGAAGAAGGACTTCCTGAGGGACTGTGTGGCAGAGAATGGTGGAGGTCCATTCTCTTGGGTGGTTCAGGTTGGGTATAAGAGAGCTGGGTACTTAGATTGTTGTGAGTGTTGGGAAATCCTATGAGAGCTTGAGTGTTGACTTTTTTGGGAAGCCAAGTAACACTCTGGAACCCTCCTTGTGGATTCATAGCCCTGGCTCGGGGGTGAGATTGTTGTTGATATTTGGAACAATAGTCCATAGCCAGTTGGTTTCATATTTTACAAATATAGTGATCTTTGTTATGGTATTATTTACCTGTATATGAATGTATTCCACTGTGTATTTATTTATTATTTAATTGAATCTTTAGAATATGAATGCTTGTTGGTTATTGTTGTGCATGTCTTTAGATATTTTAGTTTATGTGTCCTTATTAATTTAAAAAGGTATTTGTAAGAGAAATAAGTCAAAGGGTGGGCTTGAAAGTAGCATACCCCGGCTTGTGGTTGGTGGGGTATGTTACAGTGTTCCTCAATTCCTCCAACACTTCAGAAAGGTGTTGGTTATGTGCACTCTTTGCACCTACTCAAAGCACTCCTTGTTGATATTATAGAGTGTTTGAAAACTTTGTGGTGTCTTCTCCTTGAAACTCTTCTCTCTGAACTTGAAGAGAATTCTCTTATCCACACTTACACCTGCTCAATGCCCACCTAGCAGAGCTCTACAGAGTGTTCAACAACTTTGTCTTCTATGCCTTCTCTGCACAGTTTCTCCTCCAAGGTGTTTAGTAACCTTGAGGCTCCTCTTGAGTTGTGATTGATCTGGTGTGCCCTCCTGGCACGTTCTTCTCTGACTCAAAAGAGTTCAGATAAGCACTTTTTGCGCTGGATATAGAGTTACCAATACCCTACTGTGCACTCCTTGGACAACCTAAAGAACCTAGAAATAATTCATCAAACTCACAAACAAAGAATTTTGTCTATCCCTACAAATGGAAACCTATCATACACATATACAACATAAATGAAAACACATTTACAACATAAAACAAGCATTCACCACACAGGATTTCATAAATAGCCAAATCTGTTCTTTTGTATTAATATCAGAGTGTCAATTACAATGTGTGGAAAAGCTCAGACTGCAACAGAGTCTTGGCTCTCTCCTTGGCTTAAAATGATTTTCAATCAACTTTTAGAAGAATCTTTTGGGCATATGCTACAATTATTTATACAAGAGGGGCTCATCGAGCCTTCCCTCCAAACTACATTAGTGGTGTCTAATCACCATTTACAATTCTTATCTACTGAGGCTTATTACATTGAATGATCATGTACATTCTCAAATATGAAGAGCTTCTCAAGATATTTCCAACTAAAGCCTATTAAATAAAACTCTATCTACAGCCTATACAAAGGAAATAACTCGACTTTGCTCAAGCCTTACAGCATTTAATATCAATTTATGACATTTAAAATTTAAAAATGGGAGGGCTATGCCTCTCCTTTTATTGAATGCTCTTTGATGCGATAAACAGTTGGCACATTGCTAAGGTGGAAAGGATGCTCCTACATCATACTCCACCGCTGGAAAAATCATGAGCTCCTACTCATGGCTCCCTCTACTCCATTGTTGAAATCCACCCAGATCCCAAATAATCCCTTGGACTTGTCCACTTGATCCTATGATATGTTGTTGTTGTTGCTACTGCTTCCATGCTTCTATTGCAGGATTTCTTCTACTCAATTTATCCTTGTTGATCTCCTGTGTTGATCTCAACATTAACCTCCTTATCTCCTCTAATACCTCCTCCAACTTCTTTGTTTGTTGGCTTTTTCTTTGCATACTTCTATGTTGCATCTCCTCATGATGAGTAAAGGGAAGATCAACTTGATCTCCAATGATACCTCCATCATTTGTGGCCTTGACTTGCCACTTTACTGTAGATTCCAGTTCTACAGGTTCCTTAGTGAGTTGTTTCTCAGCTATCTCCTCTAATAGATTAGCTTCTGTGAGTTCTCCTACTGGTGCACTCCCAGCTTCTTCGAGTTGCTCCTCATGATGGAATTCTGATCCAATCTGCATTATTGTCTCCTGGAAGTCCTTCTCTAGTTCAGGATTTTTCAACCAATCCTCCATCATCTCCAAGTCCATCTCCCACTGAGTGAGAAACCCAACTATATTCTCCTCTTTTTCTGTTGGGGAAGACATCAATGTCTTCTCCTTGTCCTCCTTTATGATAGTCATGACTGGTTGTCCTTTTGTTGCACCTGAAACCTATGCACTAGCCTCTTTTGGGATAATTTCTATGAATATATTGATTCCCCCAATGATCATAATACTCTTATAATCCTCCTCCATCAGCACCCCTTTCTAATGTGAACTCACCTCTAAGCTCCTAATACTTTCAGATAGTCTCATCTCTTCTCCTTTTCCCACCTGGAAATCTCGGATTCCACTTATGCCATCCTGGAAGTCTATGAGATCAACTGATCTCACTTCATTAACCACCTGGAAATTTGAAAGTTCACCACTGCCCTCTTGGAATTTTATGAGATCCTCCATTGATCTCATCTCATTACCCACTTGGCAATTTGAAAATTAATCACTACCCTCATGGCAGTTCATGAGATCTCTGCTTGATCTCCTCTCCTCATCACTGAGGTTTTCTTCAACTTCTGGCTCACAAACGCAAACAAGCTTCTCTTTGTCACTGAGAGTTTCAACTTCCCTCGGCTACCTACTCAACACTTGGTGCTTCCTTCTTGCAAAAACTTCTAAAAATACCACCTTTCTCTCTGCTTCATTGGCCACTCACACCTCCAATGTACCTGTGCCTCTTGTTGTATCTTTGGCATTATCCTATCAAGACCTGCTCTTATTTATTTGAGCTCTTTGTCCATCTCTGTTTTGTTTTTCTATTATAGGTATTTTCCTTGAACATGCCTATGGCCTTTAGTATCCATTCTCTCATTTTTCCTTTGCCAACGGTCTGCAAGCAAAATCAAGATCTAATACCACTTGATGCATACCACCTCTCTCTCTTTGGGGCTGCTCGACCTCCCGATCTAGGATCGTTCAAATACTTGAGTTGGATTAGCTCTTCGGGACTCTTCTATCCCCCAAATTAATTCTACACATGCCCCTTTTCACCTTAGGCACAGTTCATATGTAACCCGTGGGATCCTACTAAGCCCCTATTCCCTTTTAAAATTTGCATAACAGGTTCTAGCTCCATTCTGTAGGCCCCTCTTTCTTCATATGACCTTGGGATATGACCTGGGGCTTAACCTTAAGGCACTTCAAAATTTCGGGCTTCGATCGTTTCAACTCCAGCTGAAGCCTTTTTACCCGAACTCTGAACCGAAAAAATCACCCAAACGAGATCTACGGTATGCACTTCTCCAACATCTAATGGCTATGATCCACTTCAAAACTTCAACTTCAGCAGTTCCAAGCATTGCAGACACCTTTTTCCCCAAAGTTATTTCCACCCGAAGCTACAGATCGAGTGCCACGTGCTCACCACGATCAACGGTCGATATTGTCCTTTGATTCCACTTCAGGCGACTTGTACTCAAAGCCCCTTTGCTCCCCTTTTTCCTGAGGTGTAAATCCTATGAAGTGATGGATCATCCGCCACGCATCCTTTTCCAAGAGAAGGCTCAGATGGAGTTCAGAGCTTCGACCTTCAGGACTTTTCATGCCTTAACTCTTTGTTTCCTCTGAAATGACTTTTCTCCGCATTAAATCTCCACTCTCCACGTGTCCCTCCATTCATCCATGACTAATATGGATTATGGCCTTCAGGAATTTCAACCTTTAGGATTTCACTCTTATTTTCCTCGAAGTGATCTATCACCGAAGTGACATATTTGACACCATCTGTTCAAACAATTGACGGCTTAGATCTTCTTCCGCCCCCCGATGACTTCAGGAGTTTTCAACTACGCTACGACTCTTTTCTAGAGTGTTATACCTTCATACATCTGGATCTGATGCCATGTGCCTCCTGGTGATCGACAACCAGGATATGCTTCACAAATTTAGCATTCGGGAAGTTTGCACACTCCAGTCCCACTTTTCCCTGAAGTTTTGTTCTTCCAAAGAATGCAGATCTTTTCCACGTGTCCCTTCAACATCCCATGGTTTGTATTTATTCTCCCTTTGCGACTTCAACAATTTTTCTTCTGCTCCACTTATATCTCCCGAACCTTCTGATCTTTCGCCACCTATCCCTCCAGAAAATGGATGGTCCCAATCTACTTTGGGACTTCGGCGAGTCTGCTCTCCTATGCACTTAAAGAAAGTTTAAAGCTCGTGCACTTACCTAGATCCAATGGTTTTTGATCCTTCACGCTTAGATCCAATGGCTAGGATATGTCTTTCTCCTCTTCACTCTCCTTCTGGTGTCTGGACGTGGAATTTGATGGTCCAGATCTCTCTCTCTATAGCTGATCTAACGGCTGTTGTAGATCCTCCCTCCCGAGATTATAATTTCTCTCGAATTGGGAAAATTTGCAAGTGTCAAGGGTTGTGGTCTTCGATCCTCCTGCAAGCACAACTACTTGGGTCTCGACTTAGCTGCTCCTCCTAAGCTTCTGTACTTGAATAAATTTTGTCTCTAATGCACACCTTGCACCTTCACTTCTGAGCTTGTGAACTTTCTTAGAACTCCAAAGGGTATCGGCCCTCGGCTTTCCTTCAAAGGATTTTCTAGTGCCCTCTTGGAACACTCTAGGCTCTTCTGAGCTCCTGAACTTGAACTAATTTCACCTCTCTGAACTGAGCCTTCAAACGACGTCCTTCAACACTTTGTCTAAGTGTTGGCCTGGTGCACTCCTTGCACAGGTATTCTCCTGAATATGGAATTTTTCAGGTTCACTAATGCACTTTGTGCATCCTCTCATTTCACACTTACAGAGCTCTTCCCTAGAGTGTTCAACAACTTTGGTGTTACTCAATTCTTCCAACACTTTAGAAAGGTGTTGGTTATGTGCACTCCTTGAACCTTCTCAAAGAACTCCTTGTTGAGCTTACAGAGTGTTCAACAAGTCTGTGGTGTCTTATCCTTGACACTCTTCTCTCCAAACTCGAAGAGAATTCTCTTGTGCACACTTTCACCTACTCAATTCCCACCTGGTAGAGCTCTACAGAGTGTTCATCAACTCTAAATTTTGTGCCTTCTCTAAACAATTTCTCCTTCAAGGTGTTCAGTAACTTTGAGGCTCCTCTTGATTTGTGATTTCTCTAGTGTGCCCTCCTAGCACGTTCTTCTCTGACTTGAAAGAGTTCAGATGCACAGTCCTTGCGCTAGCTACAGATTTTCCAATACCCTGTTGTGCACTCCTTGCATAGCCTAAAGAACCCATAAATAATCCAGCAAACTTACAAACAAAGAATTTTGTCTATCCCTGCAGATGGAAACCTATCATACACATCTACAACATAAATGAACACACATTGACAACATAAAAAAAGCATTCACCACACATGATTTCATAAACAGTGAAATCTGTTCTTTTGTATTAATATTAGAGTGTCAATTACAATGTGTGCAAAATCTTGGAATGCAACAGAATATCGACTCTCTCCTTGGATTACAATGATTTTCAATCAAATTTCAACAGACTCTTCTGGGCATGTGCTACAATGATTTATACAAGAGGAGCTCATCGAGCCTTCACTCCAAACTACACTAGTGGTGTCTAATCACCATTTACAAGGCTTATGTACTAATGCTTATTACATTGAATGATCATGTACATTCTCATATCTGAGGCATTGCTCAAGATCTGTCCAACTCAAGCTTATTAAAGGAAATTCTATCTACAACATGTACAAAGGAAATAACTCATCTCTGCTCAAGCCTTACAACATTTAATAACAATTTATTACATTTAAAATTTAAAAATGGGAGGGCTACGCCTCTCTTTTTCTTGAATGCGCTTTGATGTGCTAAATAGTTGGTGTGTTGCTGAGGTGGAAAGGATGCTCCTGCATCAATTTATTCATTAATGACCTCTTTTTTAACAAAAGCATCAAGAAATTGTTTGTCTAGATTTGTTTTTGGGGTTGGTAATGCATACACTTCCTCTAAGTCATCATGGTAGAAGAACCCATCTACTTGCTTTGAATCATGTAATATAGTGCAAGTGTCTAAACTTACATGACATATTATGCAGTGTACCATGTCTATATAAGGCACGAGGGTTGGTATAACATCTATCTTGTGCAAATAAGAGATCTGAATATCTACAAAGTGATATGCATATTCTTGATACTCTTTGAAAAAGTCACCAACTTCCAAAAATTCATACATTTTTGTCCATTCTCTACAACTAACACCCACTTTATATGAATTATCTGAAAATAAGAGTGTTTTTGGATTTTATTCTTTCTATGTCTTTGTGGACTTGCCTGCTCTCTTTTGGGTGGAATTTTATCAATCCTGTGTCAATAATTCAAAGAAAAAAGGATTAGACTAAGTGGCATATTGTAGTTCTTTTAATAAAAACTACAAGAAACAGTAAAAACTAAACTTACTTTAATTGTGACAAGGAGAAAACAAATCCATTATGTAGCCAAGGTTTTGAGAACTTAGAGTATTTATGGAAGCTTCAATATGGTAAACGAAAATGAAAAATTTAGTAATTTGTGTTGTTAAAGGCTAGGATTTATTCATAGATCCATTTACATGTACTATAAATGACATTTAATTGAAATTCATTTCACCATAAATTCACAACTTATGTATTAATCGTGAATTGCGGTATTGATTTATTAGAACAGACCATGTAATCGATTACTCCTGCAGCCTTGGAAAATATTCAAATCATACAATGTATGAGTGCTAATTTAGGATTTGAAGATATTTCACCCTATTTTATCCCTTAATAATTTTTACAAATGATATCAAGTATCGATTGATTGGAAATCCATATATCTTATATCATATATCGGGTATCATGTATTGTATAATATTTAAGTCATAAAAAATTCCATTACATTCATCAGATATGGAGTATGTAATACTGGTGAAGTGATTGACATAAGCATATCAAATATGGGCCATTTTCGTGGGATAAGAAGCATGGGGGTGATGACCCGCTAGGTGATATGATTTTAAAGGGGGTGTTTTTATTGCAAAAAGGTTTTCTTCTATGTTTTCTTTGCATATTTTAAGATTTTTCTATTTTTTAAAGAGAATACATGAACCATTATTAACAAAGTAAAATAAATTATTGATAAAAAATCAAATGAAACTTAATGAAGGGACCCATCATTATTTATTTCAAATTTGAAAATAATGGGTGGTTGTTGAGGCTCAACAAGTGGTTAGACTATTTCTGAAGGAACTCACTGTGATACCAATTGTTGAGCATACTTATACTAAGAGGGGGAGGGGGTGTGAATTACTATAAAACATTTTTTTTTACTTTTTCAAACATTCATCAACCATAAGAAAACAATTGCATATGAGATTTATTAACTACAGAACATGGAACAAAATATTTATGTGGAAACCCTTTTGGGAGAAAACCACAAAAATTATATTTATAATTCTTTGTAGGAACCAACCTACTATTACAAATATTTATAGGCACCAACCTACTAGAGACACCAATCCCCATTGGTACAAATTATGGTAGGCACCAACCTACTCTTATAGATATTCATAGACACCAATCCTCACCTCTAAGCATCAACTCATCAAGAGACACCAATCTCTTTGTTTGAGTGACACCAACCTTCTCTTACATATATTTGTAGAAATCAATATACTTGAGACACCAATCCCCACTGATAAGCACCAACTTAGCAAGAGACACCAATATTCATGTGACTTGCACCAACTTAGCGAGAGACACCAGCCTTCACCAGGTCTACTCATTCATTTTTCCTTCATCGAGTCTAAGTATTGCTTCTACCTTGAGCAGGTCTTCTCACTAATTTTTCCTTTACCAGGTATGACTAAAATTTAAAATTCTAAATGGTAACTTTCCCAATGCTTGTTGTTTTGTTCCTCTTCCTAAGAATGAAATTGTACATCATGCCACGTATCCAAATTTTCAAATATGATTTTGGAATTTTTAACTAAGGTACTTATATAAGTATGCCTCCTATTTTTTTTTTAATTTCACAGTCTGAAGAGTTCTAGAAATGAAGTTATAGTGAAAATGACAAACTGACATGTTTGAAACTGATCTCAGGACCATTTAGAAACCCTAAATTCCACACATCATCTCTCATAAAGTATAATGAACCAACATCTAATGTTTTTACCAGAGGTAATTTTGTATGTATCCTCTGTTCAGTAAAAATTTCACAGTTGGAAGAGTCCCAAAAAATATGCTATATTGAAAATTCCAAAGTGACATGTTTGAAACTGATATAAGGACCATTCATAAACCCTAACTTCCACAAAACATATCTCAAAAAGTGCAATAAAAAAAATATGAATTTTTTACCTACATTACTTCGGTATGTCTCCTCTATTCGGTAAAAAAATCACATTCTAAATAGTCCAAGAAAATATGTTATAGTGAAAATACCAAACTGACCTATTTGAAACTGATATCAAGATCATTAAGGAACCCTAACTTCCAAATATCATATCTCCTAAATTCTAGTGAACCAAAATAAAAAGGTTTACCATGTGTACCAAGTGATTTCTCCTCCATCTCTTCAAAATCTAAAGGTTTGAAACATTCCATAAAATAAGTTATAGCAAAAGTGCCAAGCTGAATTGTTTGAAATTGAGTTCAGGAGCATTCAAGAACACTAACTTCCACGAGGAATATCTCTGAATGTATAGCGAACCAAAATCTGAAATTTTTTACCACGTGTACCTAGAGATATCTCCTTCATCTCTTCAAAATTTCAAGGTCTAAAACATCCCATAAAATAAGTTATCATGAAAATTCCTAGCTAACCTAAAATTGATTTCACAACTCTTCACTTTTTGAATGATATTCAATCTTTGCTCATCCATTTTTCACACACACACTTTATCTCAATACTTTCTATTTTTATACTTTTTCACAACCCTTCATGAAGGGACATGTCCATTATATAAATAATTAATTCCCATTTTTTATTTTACTTTTCCAAATACCATAGGAAAATACCCAAATCCATGGGTTTGAAACCACCATTTCAATTTTTACTTTTTCACATGCACCCCTTTTTAAATATAAAAAAGTCCTGGAAATGTTGCATGTATTGTAATTCCATACGACATTAATCCTTTGACATCAATGAAAATAATTCCAACATAGTTGTTGATGGTTTTGGCTAGAGTTTGAAGCAATTTTGGGTAGCCTCTTGTTTTCCATGTTGTTTATCTTGTTCTTGTACATTAAGTACCTAATCATAGCCATGTTCTCAATAGGACAAAGTCTTAATTCTATGAGGATGATGGGATATGGTGTATTTCCTTTAATTTTGAGATTATAAGTTATGAAATTATTTTATATATACTCTATCTTTCTCCAATATTCTCTAGATATATTGCATCCCCAAACCTCACATGCATATAAGATAACAAGAGTAACAAGAATATCAAAGAGGAGTTTTTTCTTATCCCATATCCAAAGTTCTTCCAATTTACAATTATTTTCAAGCTCGAAATAAGCTTTCCACCCTCCATTTATCACTTTCTTAACACTATGGTTCCAATTGATCTTGTGATAAATATTAATTATGGGATATTTTTTTAAAGGAACTTCCTCCAAGATATTGTTGTGATATAAGAAAGCATCGTAGTTTATCTTTTTGGATTTAAGTATCATAACCTTGATTTTTTCAATATTCACAGTCATACCCATAGTAGAGAAAAAGTCCTTGAGGATTCTTAGTTTATTACAAAGGTCATAGGGACTCCTCACCATAAGAAAAATAACGTTGTTTTAAAGAGAAAGGATGATGACTACACCGAAAAAGGTTGTGACAATGCAACTTGCATCTTCCAAACAATGTTTGAACTTGTCAATCCATATGTAAAAAAGGGTAGTGGATAGGGGTCAACCTTACTGAAGTCCTATATTACAGTTAATTTCTCTCAATTGTCCCTTATTTTTCATAAACTTGGAAAGAATATTCTCATACAACCTTACCATGGAAGCTCTCTCTAACCTATTATAAAGGTTAGTCATGAGAACTATGTCGAAATATTTTCTAAAGTCAATGAAACAACAAATGGGATTGGTTTTATTATTGTGACACTCCTCCTCAATGATACTAAGTGTAACAAGGTGGTCCATAATTGAATGATAACCTCTAAATAATTCCTATCCTTTAGCTCTTTTTCTGTGTCTTTCTACCCAAATGTTGATTTTCTTTTCCAAAATACTTATGTATAGCTTGGATAAAATCGACTTAATCATAATGGTCCTATAATTAGAGGGATTGTTTTTTTCCTCACTTTTATATTTGTAAGTTAGAGATTGAATTAACTTCATATGAACAATGAGTTTGCATGCATAGTATTTTTATAATTGTGTCACCAATAATGGAAACCAACCCAAGACTCAACATATATCAAAATGTCATCATCCCCAGAGGGGCCAAAATACTACAGATGTTCTATAAAATTCCTAGATATTTAGCAAACTATTGGAAACAAAAATAAACTAAAACCAAAAACTAAAATTGAAAGGTTATGTTGTAAAACCATGAATTTATGGTATATTGTCCTTGTCCTTTCCACTAGGTGGGTTGATAGGTAGATTGGATACAAAGGAATAGGCATATCCAGGATGACCGCAGTCTGGGTGTCCAAATCCTAAGCGTGTTGGTGTTTCACAAAGCATGAGAATAAATATAGCAACAGCCTTATCTTAGTATCCAGATTCTCAAGATTGAAATTTATGTCTGCAAATTCCCCTATGACCTTGAATATGAGATGCATCTTCTCCTCTACCATGTGGAATTCCTTGAACTCTTTGCAGTAATTATTATCCTTGGGTTAATTCTTTCAGAGTCATTCTAGAGAATATCCTTCCTTTTTTATGGATACCTCCCCAATGAATTTACATTGGGGCTTGTATCCTCCCTTAGGAACATCCTCTTCCTAATACCATTCCAATCGACATCCCCAAACAAGGGCATCATCCATACTAGACTATGTGGAAAGATCTGTTGGTTCCTTGCTCTCAATAGAATCACAAATTGGAATCATCTCTTTATTAATAGAATCCTTCCATTACATCAAAAACATACATTATGTAGGATAGATACATATGACATCCATTGAAATTCATATATTTTCTATAAAAAAACTCATAACCACAACATGTTTCCTCATGCGCCCTTTCTCAAAATTCAGACATATAATAGAAACAAAATTATATTCAAATAATTACAACATTACAACCAGATCAGAGTGAGCTCAATATTGAAGACTCAATGAGCCTCTTGTTCACAATGTCCAATTAGTCTCACTAGCTAGCTTCTTAGAAATCACTAAGACGACTAGCTCTATTTATGATGTTAAAGCTTCCTTTTATAGCCTTCTCTCCTGTGGAGCATTGCCTCTTTCTGCTCTTCTCCACTCATTTGTCTAATAAAAAAGCCTCGCATGCTTCTGGTGCCTACCAATTCTCCATGTAAACTTCTTGCATCAAGGGAAATCCTAACTTACTGGTGGTGAGCCCCAATATTGTCTATTCCAAAGGCTCATATTTGGAACATTTTTCCACTATAAAATGACTTAATATTTTCTTATTGACCATATTTAATAGTAAGTCATGGGTATTTTTCATGTTTCTTAATGAATGTATGTTGAGGTGGATTTTTGTGTATAATACACATTTTTTATCTAATGTTTTTGTCAAAATATGTGTATTCCACCAACCAGGTCAAACTACAGGAGTCAGGGGTGCTAACATCCTAGAAATAAGGTATTTTGTCTCCCTCAAGGAGATCACAACCAAATATCAAAGGAAATTGTCCCTACTAACTCTAAGAGTACTCCTTGTGCATTAATGACCTCTTCTTATTAGCAGAAGTTGAATATACAAGTGTAAAGGGATGAGATCCCTCATTTACCCATTCCTCTCCTTGATTTAGGAAAGGGAGGTCGAACTCTCTAGCTATATATATAGACCTCCAGTCTAAGAGAGGGATATGTAGAACTTTTGGAGGAAGTATTGTATTGTATGGAGATGTTGTGAATTCTTTTGTGTAGAACTCAAAGCATTCATGTTCTTGATGTATTACTAATATTTATGAAATAAATATGTTTTTTCTTTTACTCCATTAAAGTTTCCTTTAGGCTCCTTTTGTTTATTGGGTAGGGCCCATCCAAGAGGGATCAAGGAACCTGTTACAATTTATGTAGTTTTCATTCATGTTAGATATTATTTTGTTCTCTTTTGAAGTTTAATATATCTTTGCATGATTAATCCCAACTTCTATTAAGATTATCACTAACTAGCTAGTCACAACAGGCATCCTATAGAAATGTTCAATAGCCTCTTGCAACACTCCTAGTTTCCTCCCAAGGTCAATAACCTTAGATTTACTACATTTATTTGTAGTCTAGATTTTTTCATGATTTTAAAGACTTACTCTACCATTTTTAACCTCATTTGTGTTCATGTAGGAGTTTTTTGTAGAAACTATACAATTCTTGTAGAACTGCACAGTTCCTGTAGAAATCTCTTGTAGGTTTGTATCAACTTTAGATATTGACTTAGATTAAACTCATTTTCATGACGGCATCAATAAACAATAAAAACACATTTAGAATGGCATTGATCAAATGATTAGATAATTAAAAAAATTTATTCATGCATTACTATAGCTTTACTTTTATTACATCTTTATGTCATAGCTTAGATTGAATTCATCTTCTTTCTTTTAGTTTCATATTATTGATTAAGTAGAGGTTTGGCATCTCAATATTCTAACCCTACAACTCATATAAAGAATGAATTAGGAGGGTTAATAGAGGACAT
>SNQJ01S0044551.1:56784-69355 GCA_010110895.2 Picea sitchensis | reverse complement strand
AATTTGTTTTACACCTAGGGTTTACTTCTAGGGTTTTGAAAAGCCTTGTACTTAAGCAACACTTTTCAGCCATAGATTTGTGTCCATAAGCTAGTCGTTTTGCCAAAGAAGTCTTAAGGAAGGAAGAAGAAGCTTTAGGCCTAACCTTAGCTACACCTAGGTAAGTCTTTTTCTTCTTAGGGTTTTAGGATTTGGTGGCCTTGCCATAGCAACACCATCAAACCCTAACCCTTTTGTCTTTAAGTTTGAGTCTTCCAAGCCACTAGTCTTACTTCAATTGACTCCATTAACCCAAGGCACTAGTCTAGAGATACCTCTTTGAGTTTGTTATCCTTAAAACCTCTTTCAAACACTCTTAAATTGAAACCCTAACTAACCTAGCGTCTAACCCTAGCAACTTGAACTAACCCTAATAAGATGACGTCTTGCTGATTTTGGACTTGTGATTGGATAGAAAATTGCGGCTTAGTCATCTTATCATAGCCATAGAGGTTTCATTACTTTTCATTGGTTGAAATTGTCAAAACGTCCACTTCTTGGCTAGCTAACCCTAAACTGCATGTAGCAACATTATAGGTGACGTCACACCTTTTAGATCTCTTGTTTGGCATGCAACATTGTGACATTTGTCATCTATTTTGATTGACTTTGAGTTAGTGATTGCATCTATAAGCTTATAGCAGCAATAATATAGGTGACGCAGCAGCATTATCTACTATGAGCAGATTTGATATTTGTAGCATTGTGATATAACAAGGATCTAATTTTGCACATTGAATGCTCTTATCTCTTGGTATACTTATTGAAGAAGTGATATAAGCTATTTATCTTTGTTTAATAATCATTGACTTCGTCAATAATTATATCTAATCATTGCTCATATGTATATTGGAGGATAGTCATTGATATTATGAAGTACTAACCCACTGCAAGCACATTTGAATGCTCTTATCTCTTGGTGTACTTATTGAAGAAGCGATATAAGATATTTATCTTTGTTTAATAATCATTGACTTCATCAATAATTATATCTAATCATTGCTCATATGTATATTGAGGATAGTCATTGATATTATGAAGTACTAACCCACTGCAAGCACATTTCTAGCTTTTAAGTTTGTCTTGTCTCGCAAGCAGGTGCCTCATCAGTGGAATATCTCCTTTGACTATCTCATCCTGGCTGTAATCTGTGAAAGGGATTCTTTAACTTGGTCTATTATCCTTTTAAGCCTTTCAGAAACCCAGATTACATAGGGACGTCTCCTCCTTGACTCAGCTCCTCCTAACAGAAAGAGCCCCCATCGAGGTGTGATAGTGGGTAAGCCCTGTTACGCCGGTTTCAAGCCTTGACTCGTTGTCTAAACCCTTCCTACAAACCGTATGCATAACATGCCCAATATAGGGAGAAATTGCAATTAGACTTCAAGCATGAGCTCCCTCCCATGGTTCCGAAAGAGTGGAATCAGATGATGCAAAGGAGAAGTTGTTTAAAAAAAAGGAAGACATCCACGAGTTGGTCAAGTAAGGTACAACATATGTCATATTATAAGTGAAATATGCTCATTTATGTTTTTCTTTCTTGTTTTAAGTAACAATTTCGACATCTTTTTTCAAAAATTCCATATAGGCTAATCGAACCCTCCAAAGCAACCAAGTCTAGAATGGAAAAGCACATGCAGCATAAACTGGACCAAGGTGGCTATGGAAAATTAAAATATTGAATCGTAAGAATTAAATGATTAACCGTGGTGAATATTTATTTAACAAGAGCTTAACACATATATTTTTTGTTATTGGTAATTTTAATGGTGTTATGCATTGCAATTAAATATGTTCGACATTGTTGCCACCGAGGACCTAAAGCTTGGTTACGTTACGGTTTTAACAAAGGTGGATTGATAGAGAATCTTGGGTAGAATCTCCCACCCACGCAGTAAATAAATAAAATGAATAAGGAAACCGTAGCATGCTTGTAAAGTCTATTCATATTTTATTATATCAACCTTAACTAAGCATTTATGTTTGTTTTCAAGCAATAATGAAACCACAACAATGAATCTAGCGGTATTAAGACACCACTTCATACAAGGGAGCACATGTCCAATGATAGTGGGAGCAGAGTACCCATTCTGGGATGTATGCTTCAGAATTATAAACATTTATTGTGATTGTAGATAAATATTCTAATTCTATACTTATATATTATTATTTTCTTTAAATGGAAAAGCATGTAGCTCACGAGGGTGAATCATGAGGAACCAAGTGGAAAGAAATTAACGTTAATTCAACTGCCACAGCTACATAGACAAGTAAAGAGTAATATTGTAATGTTAATCAAAATAATGAAATAGTTATTTCAATTATATTTCAACATATCGATATGATTATTTACGTTGTTTTAGTTCACGACCCTGAACAGATACCAACTAACCCTTATGAGCGACGTACCAAAAGTATGGTACATGAGTGCATGGAAACATAAACAATAGAAGGACATGTCGCAAGAAATACAATGTCAAAGGATGATTATGATATTCCAATCGCCAATTTTATGAATGTAAAAACATAAATCAAAGAAAAAAATAGATGTATAAATTCATGACTTGTATTTGATGTTTATTGATGTTTATAGTATGAAACATTGTTTATATGAATCACAACATTATTCTTCAATGTTTATATGTTCATATGTTTTGATTAATATCCCATATGCATGAATGCCTATATGTTTTCTATATATAAACAAAATCATTTGTTGCAGGGAATTGAGAGAGATGAGTTAATGGAGTGAGTTTCCACATTCACATGGTTGGCCATGTTCAATAGGAGAATAACCTATTCTCTAAACAAAGATAAGCTTATTAAGGTATGTGCCCAATTAAGTTTTTCTAGAGTATTTTACATAACCAAATGCATGTTTATTTCTTTATATATTATTTACTCATATAAAGAACTTATCTTTTATAGACTCATGTGTCTTGGTGATGGAAATTCGCCTCGCGACAATCTTATTAATTTGTATGGGCTAATGGATCGGGTGAAAGGACAATGATAAGGTAAGGGTTTTGACGGTTTTTAAAGTATAGAACTCAATGTAGAACTTATGGAGACATAGAAATGTAAAATACAATTTTGATTATTGCTAAGATATTCATATTTTCTAGATATTAGCACTAATTGATGTATGAGACCTCTATGTTTGTTGGATGCATATAGGGTTTATTCATTGTCCAACAAACAAGCGGATTTCATACATCGATTTGGTGTCTCGCTAGGTTGTTACCTATCAGTATATTTTTGAGACATAAGTAATTTTATAAGTCGATGTGAAATTATATATAAACACATAAACATATTTGATCAACCATTGAAATATTTCACCTACAAATCTACTTTAGCATGTTTCTAGGACCATTTATCTCACCATGCATATTGAATTTTATGAGTACTTGAGTTGATGAGTTTATGTGATACACATTGGCTTAATTTTTATTTTATACGAATTTAAGCATGCTTGAGGTTTTGATATAATGATTGGTACATAGTTTGTCCTTGGAATAATACTTTCATAATTATGATAGTGAATTCAAATTGTAGAGGACACATTGTTGTTATGAATTACATTTCTTAATGAGACTACATTTTTTAGAACTTTTGGTTTCACAAGGGTTCTTGTAGAGACCTTAAGTAGGTCTCACTCAAGGGAATGAAAAGAACCCTCTTTTCTATGATATTCTCATTTCTATAGTAGTTTATAAGTTCATGTAGTAGTTTCATGAAAGTTGTTATAATAGTTTTATTTGCTTCATGTCATTTTGTTTCAAGCCATTTTAATTCTGCAAGTAATTTACCCCCACCTCCCTCCTCCCCTTAACATTTTCTATGCTCCGTAGTGTTTCCTTTGAAACTATTGATATTTCCTTTGAAATTCCCTCAACCTACCCATCCTAAGTCATATCAACCATCTGGGTCTTGGTATCCACATACAAATCGACAACCAAATCATTCTGGGAACAAGTGATCTCCCTCTAAGTACAAAATAATTTGATCCACCCTTCTAATAATTAAAGTGACCAAGCAACCATTCCCATGAGAGACCATATGGTTGTATGACCATAGGAATCCCAACTCTACCTACATGCTCTCTACCCCTTGTGAAACTCCATATGGTCATGGGACCTTGTTCCCTAATGTGACATTCTCCCTATGTGGATATCTCTCCTCGTTCCCTTGAGTGGATCCAAAATTCAACTCATAGGTTATGTTAAAGGTTGATCCTTCCTCCCTAATAAGATAATGGACTATTGTGTGTTGTACGAAAGGATAGGCAACTCTCCATTTTGGGATGTCTTCTTCACTCTAAGTTGAGGCCCAATTTTCTTGTTAGGTGTAGTTTGCGGGTTGTTGCACCTAGCTTGGGATTTTCAACAATAAGATTTGTTATTCTTCTACCTATTAGATTGAAAATCATTTGCCTTCAGAGAGGAAGTTTCTACATGCCCATGCTAAAAAATGACTCTACAACAAAAACCAATATGTTCATATTCTAGTCAATGTGTTCCATGATTTCTTTGGTTTTTTCTCTATCTTATTCTTCCTTTATTGCATAAAGTTCTTCAAAGTGTTGTCTAGCTGCTTCTTTCACTTCTGTGAAATCTTCTATCTTCTACCCTCTTTCTAAGTACATTATTTTAATTATATTCCTATGCCCCTGTGCTTTAGTATTCTTGTGAAATAAATAAGTTTTCTATCTCCCACTTTCTCCCAAGTATCCTCTACAAGAACCATAACTTCCTCCTTTTGAAGCCATAGAGGGTTAAATCTAAAAGGAATGGGCCCAAAATTTTCTAAGGGTTCAAAGGTTAGACCAATAGGATTATGATTGAAGACAACAAAAGGTATAGTTTTAGAAGAGACAATATAATTAGAGATTAAAAATCACTATGAATGAGAAACCTATTCAAACGAGCCGCAATGAAACTAGGATTCACTCTTTTGTTACTCCAAGTATACTTTCCTTTGGTTGGTTTTACATCTAAAAGATCCTAATCAGAAATTAAGTCCTCCATTCTTTATCTCATGGGGTCATGAACTATATTACCTCCCTTTTTCTCCGATTTTATCAAAATAGTGTTGAAATACTCAACCACAATGCTAGAGTTTGAACCATATTTTTTTCCATGTATCTAGTGTTGAAATCCTCAACCACAATTATCATAATTTTGCATATAGGAATAAAAATACATGTATCGCATAAGGTACCTTTTGAAAATCTAGATATTTCAATCTTCGGAACAGAGATTCACCAAGGCATTGATAATTATGTATGAAAACTAAGCTCTAATTTTCTAGGCACTAAATTTAATATCTATGATGAACCACATGTGTACTTATTTGGTGCAAGATTACTTAAACATCAGATAGCTTACCCATAATGTGATGTAAACATGATCACAACTCATCTTGAAGCAGTTAATGAAATTACATAATCCCTAAGCGGTTCAGATGGGTTATGACTTGAAGGTGCATTTCCTCGAGGTAGTCAAAGAGATGGATCTGCAGGGGTAGCTATTCATGACCATATAATGGAAGGTGGATCTGTTAGGGTAGATAGTCATGACCAGATAATGGAAGATGGATCCCAAGGATTACTTGCTTCTTTAGACCTTTTTATGGAAGATGGGAAATTATAATCATAGAATAACTCAAATCTTTTATTGAATGGTTGAAATGGCTCAGTTTGTTTATGTCATTCATTCTCTCATCATTGCAGCCAAACAACTCCAAAATTGAAGGCTTGATTGTGTTAATGAGGATAAAATTGTGTCACTCTATCTCCTCCCAAGGACATCGGGAAATAGTGAAATCATATTTATGGAGATGATTAATCACATCAGCCCCCTCTTTTGTTATTAGGAAGCATGCCACTAGATTTTTATTAGCACTAAACAAAAGTTGTTGAAGGTGCCAAATCCAGGTTACTTGATTGTCTCTTTTTTTTCACTTAATATATATGACATCTACTACAAGAGTACCTTCAAATTCGATCAAAATGAGCAACATGAAAAGGACAAATTGATATCATCCTCTCGAAGTTTTGGCAACTCTAGATAAGCTAGCTATCATTTAAGAGAAACTAACTATTGCATGTCTAAAGTTGTGGGATTCCTTTCTTGCAGAGTTTACAGTTAATTATACATATTTATGTCTATTGTGAAAACTGCATGTGTCCACGTTTTCAAATGTACTCCCTGGCATAGAAGCAAACAATTACAACTTGGTTCAGTTGATGTGTGTGATAGAGAATTCTCATTATCGATCATTTGAATATCATTCCACAAAATTTTTCTCTCCCAGTAGTAGATCGGGCCCAAGTCACATATCCTCCTTTACTCTGTTTGCATAAATGAGGTCTATTAGGAATTTCATAATCCTTTAGAAAATGTAGCAGATAGAAAATATATTCTTGGTAAGATAATTGACATGAAATCCCATTATAGAACTGTGTGAAAAATTTTAATGAGACAAAGAGTTCATTTAATTAGAGAAGGGTTTGTTACCAAATATGATAAGCATGGAGCCTTTAGTTATCAATTGTGGGTGTCGTATGCATCTTTATACCAAAGGTGATAGGCTTATAAAGAAATGGAGATGAGTAAGGGAATGGAGGCTTATGGTATAAAACAAAACACAAAGATGTATTCAATGTCGATTAATGGATATGTGCAATCAAATGACTGTGCAAATGTCTTTGCCATTTTATTTTAAAAGAGATGATGAGAGAAGGTTTCAAGCCTGATTTTGTAGCTTATAACATTATTTCAAATGCATTTTGTAAACTTGGTAACATAGACCATGCCATTAGAACTCTTGATCAAGACCATCTCCATGAAATTTACCACCATAATTTATGGATTTGAAAATTTTGGAGATATGAGTAGAACTTTAGAAATGGTGGATCCAATGAGCATATGTGGCTACATATTGAATAAAGAAATAGTGATCTAATCCCCTTCACAAGTTTGTAAAATATATAAAAAAAAATGACAAGTGGCATCATGTCAAAGGTTTTAAGGATTAGTTTTTAAAGTTCATGGAAGAATACAAAAAGCATCAAAATCTACTCAACCTTTGGGAGAGATAGGACAAATAGTAAACTGTTACTACAATTGGAATGGTTGGAGGTTAAATAGCATCAATTTTATTATTTTGTGGGAATATTAGGACACCAATTTCTTGAGGTGTCGAGATGCCCCAAATCATCTTATCTCTCATTCTAATTTTAGAAAGTAGTTACACAAAAAGAGGCTAGAAATCAGTAATCAAGAAAAATAAAAGGTAGCGGTCAAGACTTAGAAAAGGTTGGAATTTTTCTAGCCTGGATATTGAGTTTATTTTTATCCCAAAGGGTCATTCTATTATTGATGATTTGGGTTTCTACCAAAGGATTCACCACACATGGTTGCAGAACAAATTTTCCTTTGTTTTATTGTTTCTTTCTTGTTTCTTTCATCTCTTTTTAATGTTTATTTCTTATTTATTCCATTTCTTTTTTTCATGGAATTTATACATCTTATCTACGATGTTTTTATGTTCACAGTTAATGAATAAGTTATGATACATGTTCCTTGTGGCTATTGATATTGCAAGGATTCTCTAAACATTTATAAATAGGTTATGATATTTAGTATCATTTTGTATCTTGTCATGAATGTTTCTGCAATATCTATAGTACGATTAAATAATTCTAAGTATAGCCATATATGGTTTTTGATATTTATTATCAATCTGCTTTATGCAAAGAATACCTTTCATGCTTGAATATATCTCCACCTCACCTACAATTTTCATGAATTAGTTTCAAATTATTGGATTCATTAACCAAATTCCTAGCACGTATTTTGTCATATCATTAATGCCTAAATACCTCCATACATATTTTATGTTTGTGATACTTGTGTTAATCTTTAAATAGTAGTGAATTCCATTCTCATTACCATTTGAAGTTATCTATCCTTCTTTAATATTCCTCTGCATCTTCATTTTATCATTTTATGTTTCAAACATTTATAAACAAGTTATAATATTTACTATCATTTTGTATATTGTCATGAATGAAACTCTCTGCACATTTGTAAACAAGCTAGGATATTTGTTATCATTTTGTATTTTGTCATGATTGTTTCTGCAATATCTATAATATGATTAAAGAATTCTAAGTATAGCCATATTTGGTTTCTGATATTTATTATCAATCTACTTTGTGCAAATAATACCTTTCATGCTTGAATATATATCAGATATCCACCTCACCTATAGGTTTTATGAATGAGTTTTGTTATCCCCAAATCCTAGGGATAACTAAGGAGATGATGTCTCGAGGCCCTCGAGTTGCATACATGGAGTACCGAGAGACAACTTGACCAACAATGTCCACTTGCACAGATAGAGATCTGCTTCACCACCATAGTTCCAAGTTAATCGTGAGGGTATCCACCACATCAAATGGCTTTCGGAAGACATTGGGTCTTGCTCCATGAGGCACAATTCATGTGTTATGGTGAGTGTCATTTCAACATTTGAGGAATTTGAGTTTTTTGTATCTCAAATTGTTTTTGAATATGTAGTGTTTGCTTGGAAATTATGCTTTTTCCCTTGTTTCACTTTAGTGGTTGACATTGCGCCCTAGTAAGTGGGTCACCCTTAGGGATAGGCGTGCTACTAGGAGGTCCTCTTGATGAGTCATAATTCCATTACCTTCCATAATTTTCACTTTCCATACTTCATCCCCTCATCTCCTTACCTTTTGGGATTGTTGGGTGTACTGACCCAAGAAGGGATTGTTCCTCATTTCATGGCGAGAAGGGTATGAAGGCCCAGAGGAAAGGTAGCTATAAAAAGATAAAATCCTATTATGAACCTTCCATATGCTCTCCTAGATAGGTCTTGAGATCAATGAAACACTTCTCCTAGAAAATCAAAGACCTTCAAAAGAAAACACATAATTATGAATGTCCCACTTGTTGAGGGGTTTACACAAGGTGTGTTACAAGATAGACTATACCCCCACTCTACCATGTGTACTTCTCCCTTCAAGTGAAACTTTGGTACTACCCCCCAAGCTAATCGATTCATCATAGGGAGTACCAAGTGTTTTGACCTTAATAAATTAACGACAATAAATGGTCTTGGAAAAAGGTTGCATTGAAAATGAAGGTGCAACACACCCTCTACAAAGTCACCCATAAATGAGACACTACAACCCCTTGTATTTCATGAACCTCATGCCCAAAAGTCTTTCCCTTATCCATTTCACTCCATCCACATGAACTAGAGAGGGGTCCACTTGGGAAACACTCCTAAACTTGAGGTACGATTCACCAAATAGGTCGCTTTGTCAACCCTCCCATACCTAAACTTGGAAAATTGCATAGGATCTTTGAGAACTTGTTTATTTTGATGAGATAGTTTTTTATATACATGATTAAATGGATCTTTCATTGATTTGGTTTAATCATCATAATGCATTTGAATTGATATCCTTGGAGGGTGTATTCATTGTCTTTGCAGGACCTTGTTTGGTGGATATATTTGGAAGAACAAGTCTAGCTTGGGCTTCCTTGGGGCTTGAAGCCCACAGGTTGGATACCGGGGCCCACACATCAGATGATGATGACATGCCTTTGGAGTCCTAAGAGACACCTTATAGGATCTCAACTATCCCCTACAATCCAAACAACTTGCCTTTGGAGGCCAAAACGTCACATTTGAGGGCTTGACGTCACCCTAGGGCTAGGGTTTGGTGGTGATTGAAGACACTTGGCATGTTTTGAAGGAGGGATATCTTGGATCATGGAGGAGAGGCTTGGATTGAAGAAACTTGGCCTTTGGAGGCCTAGCGCACTCATATCCAACTCAATGAATTGACCTAAAGTTCCAAAATGTTGCCCCAAGAGGTTGATGTCGTGTTTCTAGGACTTATCTTATGTGAAAATTATGATTTAAAAAATGTTATTTTGGAAAAGGGGCAAGAAAAAATAGATTTATAAAGATCCCTACATTATACATGAACCAGTTAGATCCATCGTCTATAACATGTGAAAAATTCAAATCAATGATAAATCCTAGGAAGGAAAACCCTTTAGAATATATGGATCCTAATCAATGGCATCAAAAAAGAAGCCCAAGAAGTATATATCCACTTACGAAGATTGTTCAGTGATGTACATAAGCCATTAAGGTTAGATATTAGTGAGTGATTTAGATTATAGTCTTCTCCGTTCTTGGCCCATATAGGACTGTGTTTCAAAATCATAACTGAGGTTTCCTTATCCACACAAAAGGATGTGATAGGAGATTTCTTGGAAAGCAGGGGAAAACTATCAATTTTTTTTTTAAACCTACATAAGGCATGGTAATAGCGACATAGGTTTGTTTCAAGTATGGCATCTGCATCGCAATCCATTGGTGGGTTTTTTTACTCTGCCACGCTTTTTCATTGCTATTGCCACAATTTTTCATCGCTACTTGCCATGATTTTTCGTCACAAGTATGGAATTTGCGTCGTAAGACATTGGTGGGTTTTTTTACTCTAGCCTTCTTTTTCATCGTTATTGCCACTATTTTTCATCTCTACTTGCCACTCTTTTTCATCGCGATTATGGCATCTGTGTCGCAAGACATTGGTGGGTTTTTTTACTCTGGCCCACTTTTTGGTCGTTATTGCCACAATTTTTCGTTGCAATTATGGCATCTGCGTCGCAATCCATTAGTGGGTTTTTTACTCTGGCACACTTTTTTGTCCCTATTGCCATGTTTTTTTGTCGTTATTTCCACGATTTTTCTTTGCAAGATGGTATACCTATTTTTAGGATGATGACACATGGCAGCCTGATTTTGTCGTTGTTTCCACGAATACCTAGTGCATGGATATAGCGACAAAAAGCGTTCCATGAAAAATATTATTTTCCTTCATGGAAAGTGCGACGGATATGTGTGGCAATAGCAACAAAAAACCATGGAAAATTTGGTCATATGTATTAATGTTTATGTTTCATATGATAATGAGTTGAATTTATCTACTAACCTTGAACCGACTTCCTTTAAAGAAGCCACTTCTCATGATGAATGAAAAGAAGCCATGTAGAAGGAATATGATGCTCTCATCAAGAATAGGACATGGAAGTTGGTGGACCCTCCATATGGAACCAAACCAATTGGTTTCAAGTGGGTATTCAAGAAAAAGTACAGATCAGATGGCTCATTTGACAAGCACAAAGAAAGGCTCGTGGAAAAAGGATGTGCATAGAAAGAAGGTGTTGATTATGAGGATACTTTTTCCCCCACAACAAAATGGGCTACCATCCACACTCTATTTTCCATGGCATCACAAAATGGATGGAAAATTCATCAAATGGATGTGAATACTGCTTTATTGAATGGAGATTTGAAAGAGAATGTGTTCATGTCTCAACCAGAAGGCTTTGTTGTGAAGGGACAAGAACAAAAAGTATGAAAGTTCATCAAATCCTTGTGTGGATTGAAACAAGCACCACGATCATGGTATGAAAAGTTAACTGAGCATCTTATGAAATTGAATTTCAAGAATTTCAATCTTGACGATGCAACTTTGTTTGTCAATAAAATTGGAAAAAAAATGTATATCTTGTAGTATATGTAGATGATATGTTCATAACAAGGACAATGAGAGCTACATTGCACACATAAAGAAAGAGTTGAAGAAAGGATCCGAGATGACATATTTGGGACATCCTCACTACTATTTAGGCATTTAAGTGATACATAAACCAAAGTACATAATCTTCTCCCAGGAGAAGTACATTAGAGAAATGTTGAACAAATTTGGCATAGTTGAGTGCAATATCGGTTCTACTCCAATGGACTGGAATTTGAAGCTCACATAAAAGAACAGAATGAATTTGAGGATGCAACCAAGTATAGACAACTTGTTGGAAGTATTATCTATCTTACTACCACCAAACTAGACATTTCATTTGTTGTTGGAATTATTTCTAGGTTCATGCAGAAGCCTTGTGAAGGACATTGGTCTATTGCAAAGAGAGTTCTAAAATACTTGAATGGATTCGAGTACTCTAAGGTAAATGACTTCAACCTGATCAGAAATTTTGATTCATACTTTGATGGGGATAAGGAAAATGGAGTGTTAAGTTCAGGTCATCTCATGAGTCTTGGATCAATATATGTTTCCTAGAGATCACACAAACAATCAGTTCCCGTAGATTCCACAACATAGACAGAATATATGGTAGTTGCAGAAGCGACAAAAGAGATTGTGTGGCTCAAGAAAATACTTGAAGATTTGCAAGAGAAAAAAGTAAATTCTACTCCTCTTCTAGTTGAAAACACTTATGCAATCAAGTTGGCCAAGAATACCATATTCCATGATCGAACCAAGCACATCAACACAAAGTATCACTTGATTCGATATCATGTAGAGTCCAAGACTATTCACCTAAGACATTGTTCCACAAATGAGCAAACTGCAAACATCTTCACCAAAGCACTTGGAAGAGAAATTTTTGAGAAGTTA
>SNQJ01S0044551.1:44652-56375 GCA_010110895.2 Picea sitchensis | reverse complement strand
GACGATCTAGGATCATCATAGGTTGCACCACAGTGGCCTGCAACGACGTCGCAGTTTTCTCAGTGTTAAGGGTGTGACGACTTTCATACAAAGGAAAAAGAGGAATTTCTCGAAAGTTCTAGAATAGAAGCTTCGAGGGTGAGGTGGCCTCTGATCAGTTTGGATCTAAGTCGCATCCCTGATTTCATGGTATCATCCTAACCTCCTCACCCTATCCTTTTCAGATTATAAAAGGAGAAGATTTCTCATGGGGAAAGTTAGCTTGTAGATTGGAAAAGTTGGAAAATTCTTGATTTTTGTAGCTTAGAGTTTTTTGGAGCTTGTATGTTGGCTTTGAGATTTGCTTTGTCAAGATAGATTTTTGATCTTAGAATCCATGGAGAAGAATTGTGTAGGAAGAAAGGAACTGTTGGAAGGGACCTTACAACATCAAGGCGTTGGTTGTATTCTCCTTTTCATATCTTTAATACATTGATATATTTATTTCCCATAAAATTGGTCTTATTTTATTGTATGACTCCTTGATCACATACATAGGTTTTGTTGAGTATATGTTGTTGCTTTCACTTCGTTGGCTTGTGTCTTTTTACAGGTTCAACATCCCATAATCCTTGGAATGGAGTGAGGATGACAATAGAGAGGACAAACGATGTTTAAAAGGTATGTCATTTATCTCTTGTTAGTTAGTATGCTTGATAATTAAAACTTAGAGAAATTTTATATTATGTCTTCTTTTGTTCTAGTTTCGGGGTGAAACTAGGGAGATTTGTTTGTGTCCTCACTTATCGATTTGTCTGATAACAAAATTGGCGACCATACTGTGGATCTAGGATCGTCTCACTGTGTTGGTTGGTAGGTCGCGATGATTTTGTGAAAATTTTAAGTTTTTGATGGTTTTCCCTGCCCAGATCTTATGGTTTTGGGGTGAATTTTTGGGTTTGATTATGATCTGTTTACAGTCTGCTTGATAGTATTTGAGACTTTTTTTAGCCTTATTTTCTTTGTTTTAGCTTCTTTGCTTTTGAAATATTTGATTTCTTTCTTTGAGTGTCTTTTAGTTATAAAGCATTGTTTTTCTTTAAAATTGTTTAGTGAAAGAACACATATTTTTCTGAATAGTTCATGTTAAAAGAGAAAATTGGTTTGGGTTGATTTGTTTTATATATATTTGCTATTTTTTTTAGCTATCTTTGAAAAAAAAAAAAAAACTTTCTTTTCATTAGATTGGTGGCATCCTTGCATTTGAAGTAGCGAAATTGCATGGTTTTTGGCATTTTTTGGCCTTGGGAGGCCAAGATCCATGTATTGGTGTACAATCTCTTTGGCTCATTTCTTGAAGATATTGATATTTATGAGTTTAATAAAATCTTGGGACATTGCACATCTGGGAATGATAAACATTTTCTCCTTCTCGTAATATAGCTTTCATTGAAGTGAAATATTTTCATTTGCATTTCTTTGCATTGTTTAGAGTCGGTCAAAACATCATTTAGTCCACGCAATTTTTCCTCTTGAGTAAACAACAGCCTTAAAATAAAGCGCTTATAAAAATTTATCAGACATTTTTATATTTTCTGGTAGAAAACCTACATTAGATTAGTTGTAGGGCTTTGGAATAGGTGTGAAAGATAACTTTCCAAAGCTACAAACAAACATCGAATCTTGCATTAAGTGAACGGTGAAATCCACTTGCTACATTTTGTCCTGGGAAGCCCTTCTAACACAAGGGTCAATCACGAGGTCGCATTAGGGCTGGCAGAGGCTCACCCTTCTTTGTTGGTCTTAGTGTAGAGATTGTGCGTATTATTTGGGGTCACTTGAGAAGAAAATCCTGTGGGAACCTTCTCGAGTTGATTTCGGGCTTAGTTACCCTGCCTTTGCGCATGGATCAAACTGTCGAATGTTTCCCCAAGCATCATTGTCATAATTGATAACCTTAGTATCCTATCTCTTTAGGGTATTCACACAAGGTAACTGTGGAGGGGAAAGTCTTCACAGTACCTGGCATCAACGTTGGCCAAATTCACTCGGACTCCTTGGAGGGTATACCCACTTTTATGTGTGGGAGCTTGCACCAGGGTGTAATTCCATTAAGCAGGTCATCAACGTAACTTTTCCACCCTCTCTATCTCAGCCCCTTCTTACATTATTCTTGTGATGTTGGATTTCATCACCAAGTAGTGCGTTCATTGTAAGAAGGTTTTATTTTCTTGTTTGCTTACTAGAGTTTTAGCGTGTGTTGTTTGTTTTCCCTAGCAGACTCTACGTTGGATCTTTATTTAATGGTGTTAGTTCCCAGAATGACTAATGAAGGAACCCCTTTTCCAAGGGAAACTTTTGCTTTTCCTTCTCACGGAAACGTTGGTCCTCCTCACATCGCTACTTTGAGCCTTCCAGGTCTCACAATTGGATTACCAATATGGTTGTTTTCCACTGAGGTAATCCCGAATGCATCTAGTGCTTCGGTTGTAAGCAGTTCACCCCAAAAAAATCAACCTCATGTTGATCCTTGGCCTTCTTCACCTTCTTTGCCAGTAGGATCTCCTTCGCTTTCTTCACTTGCAAGGTCTTCTTCATTTTCATCTTCTTCGCTGAGTAAAATCTCTTAAGCTAGTAAATTTGTGGATAAGAATATGAAGAAAAGGAAGATTCAAAAGAAGAAAAATAAGAGAGGGTCAAAACTTCCAACCACTTCCAGACATGTTGGAAAACAACCAGTTACTGTTAATCATGTTGCGAGTGTTGATGATCCCAAGACAACCCAAACACGTAAGCCCAAGTACCCTTGCAGGCTTTGTAAGGGTAGCCATATTCTTAAGGATTGCCCTTGTCTATACAAGTTTATTGAAGCATGGTCTACACACCCCCACCAACCCATGTCATCATCCTATGAACAACATGTTGGTGACCTCCCGTCAACTAGTCAAGATACCGTTGGGAAGAAGAAAAGTAGAGTTAATTTTCCTTATAGGTTATGTGGAGGGAGTCATCAAACTCACATTTTCCCTCGTATGGATGAAGCCTCGAAATTACTGGAAGATATGACTTTTTCCTAGCCTCAACTTCCAGCTTCTTACCACAGCCTTACTCTCAACCAACCTGTAGTTGATGGAATGATCAATCTGGTCCCTTCGTTGGTCAGTCTAGCTGATTAGGTAGTCAATCTAGTGATGTCCTTAGTTGAACTAGTTGACCAAGTGGTCGATCCGATCCCATCCTCGATCGATCCCACTCTCCCATTAGAGAGTGAAACCCAAGCAGTGAATCCATTTGCAGTCGTCGACCCCATTCTCCCCTTAGAGAATGCAACCCAAGTGGTCAATCTGATCCCGTCATCGGTCGATCCTAATCTCCCGCTAGAGAGTAAACCCAATATTTTCTACATTTTTCTTGTTGATACAGAATCTACCATGTTAGGGGGAATTCCTCCTTCTCCCGTGGAACCCCCTCCAAGTAATGAGGTCATCCTTTTTTATTGGGTCACGCTAACTGGACCTCATCTTCCTTCTCACATTCCTTTCAATATTACACTACAAGTTTGTGGTCGAGACGCTCCTCAGACATTGATAGACGAAGGTTCGTCCGTTAGTATTTTGTCCTCTATTGCTTGGTAAGATTTGGGTTATCCTCAACTTATGAAAGTTACACATAATATGTTGGCTTTTAACAAAAGAACCAGTCACCCTTTAGGAGTCCGTCCTCAGTTTCCCATAACTTTGGGAGGGAAAATTGTCTTTATTGATGTCATGGTAGTCCAAGATCCCTTGGATTTTGATTTACTCCTTGGGTGATATTATGTCTATGCCATGAAAGCTATCGTGTCCACTCTTTTTCGTGTGATATCTTTCCCTCACAATGGAATAATTGTGACTATTGATCAACTTTTGCTTGTTGGCCCTGACTTGACCATCAACTCAATGACCTCCCTAAATGGTTTATATATGCAGACGGTATCGCCCCCACCACAGGTCAATTATGTGGTCTTGTCCCCCATGCCTTCACATGTCAATGAAGATGATCCTCTCATTGTAAGATCAGTCTATTATGACTTAGATCCAGTAGTTGACATGGTGATCTCTTTGATATGGATTTTAGAGTATGGTCTCCTTACCCCTATCACGACCCTCGACATGTGTTCCTTCCAGAGTCTGTATCTTCGGTCAAATGAAGATATCTTGGAAGCCATGATCAATTTTTGTCCCTTGACATGGTGTCCTTATGGAGCAGTGTCTTCTTGGAAGACATGATCAAGAAGAGTCTATTGAGCATGTTTTTATGATTTCAAGCTCATTAAAAAATGAATCCATCCTTGAGCATGTTTTTTTTATTTCAAGCTCATTAAAAAATGAAACCAGCTGTGAGGATAGTTTTGGGTCTCTATGGAAACCTCGCTAAAAAAATGACATAGAGCCTACGAGCATATTTCCTTTTTCTATGTCAAGCTCGTTAAAAAATGAAACAGAGGTCTGGGGATTGAACCTAGATTCTAGAGCATAGTTTTTCTTCTCTGTAGAAAGCTCGTCAAAAATGAAATAGATTTCCCCCTCTTCGATTGAGTCAAGTACTTCGTTACATATAGTATTTGAAGCTTCATTTCATCTGCCTATGTCATTAGATGAATCAAATCTTGGGGAGCAATGCTTTCAGCCTCTAGACTTCATGTTGAATTTAAAGCCGCTAGTTTCTTAAGTTGGGGGCTAAGTACCAACCATCCATGTGTTATGTGTTGGGAAGTCCAAGCATAGTTTTCTATGGTTTAAGCTTGTGTAAAAATGAAACCACCTACCTCAAGCATAGTTTCCTCTGGTTCAAGCTTATGTAAAAATGAAACCAGGTCCAAGCATAGTTTCCTCTGGTTCAAACTTGTGTAAAAATGAAACCAGGTCCAAGCATAGTTTTGTTTAGTTTTAAGCTTGTGTAAAAATAAAATCTATCCCAAGAATAGTTTTTTTTTTTTTTTTAAGCTTGTGTAAAAATGAAAACAATCTCGAGCTTAGTCTTTATTCTTACTCATGCTCTTAAATCAATGAGAATGTTACTGAGTAAAATTTTATCACTTTTTCGGAGTCGTAAAGGTTAAAAAAAAAGGAACCCCCTGGAGTTCCCTTTAAGCTCTTTTCAGACTCTCTAAACATGAAAATATTTTTGATCGATCTTTTTCTTTCACGCTTGTTAAAGTATATGAAAAAAACATCTATTGAGCCGCTTGTTAAAGTATATGAAAAAAACATCTATTGAGCAGTAATTTATCTCTTTTCGGTCTCATCACTTCCACTTTACGAAAAGGATACTTCAGAGGTTTCTAAGTGTTTTTCAGGCACTCTAAATATGAAAAACCATTAAGTTTACTTTCTTTGGATTCTCGTGAAAACATCGAAAAGGCCCATATGGGACCGAACCACCCTTCCTAGGGTTCATTAAAAAAACTCTAAGGGACTCATCCAAGGAAAAGTTTGCGAGCTCAATATGTTACCCTCCTCAAGCTTGAGTAAAAATAAAGAGGTACTGCCGTGAAATGGTGGGGAATTGGGAAAGAAATGTATCAAACTTGTATTCTATGGAGAGTCACTTTTGAACATGAAAACCTTTCACTCATTTTGTGTCTAGGTTGGAAAAATACGCTTGTCTTTATCAATTTCTATAAGATTACAAATTGGTATGATCCCTATTGTTGAGTCAATATATTCCAAGACAATTGTCGTGTCAACAATATGTTCAAGCGGGAAGTTCAACCCAAAACCTTCTATTGCGCTTGTCCATTTCTCAGAGTCCCAGCTTCTGTCACGCCATCCATCCTATGAGTCAACTCAATCACCGGTTACTTTGATCTACTTAAAATCATGTTACTTGCCTCTCGGTGTGTCATTGATGGGGGATACATTAAAGCCCTCCTGTGACGAGTCTTTTCCTGTTGACTTCAACTCATTATCCAAGAATTTGACTTAGAAACTAATTGGTACCTTGGAACTTGCATGCCTCAATGGCAGGTTTCCTCGCTTTCGACAGTGGGTTTTCATTATTGACCCCTGGTCGGGAGATTCCACCGAGTGTTTGACTTCAGCTCAAAATTTCGCACCCGTTGGATTTTACTAGTGTACCCTGGGAGTCATTGGCATTAATGGTGATTTCTCTCGCACTTGTTAACGGTATACACTAATGACCGGTAATCAAGTGGTTTCTACCATGCTCGATTTCAACACATGTATTCACATGGTTAGATTCATACTATAGAGTGGTGGAGATGAAGACCTTGAATCTTTTATGATAGATTTAGGTTGCGTTGGAGTGTATTCAGATTGTACTGTTGCATATATCCACAGTGTATGTCTCATGGCTATATTCAAATTTGATTCTTTAACACATAGATCCACAGTGTATTATTGGTGGCTACGTTCATATTTGAGTCATAATGGCATGGATCCGTAGTGTATGTTTGGTGGCCATGACATGTCTTACTTGAGATGGATCTTTGCATGTCAACATTTATTCTTTGATTCATTTGTATTCTAATTATGTGAATTCCTACCTCAGTGATGACATATTATTGTACAGTATTTCCTTGTTTGTTGGTAGGTTTCCGACCGACATGTTCCTTGTTCCCTACACACACTCGACAATGTATTGCAGCTATCACTTTGTTCTAACTTCATACTTTGTAGGGATCTCTATTACACATTATTTTCATCACCCCTATGACCGTTAATGATGTAAACCTATCCTTTTTATTTAGAAGGATCGATGGCCTTAATCCTTGAAGAAGAATGAAGATACTTTTTCCCAGAGAGATGAAATTATACTTTTCCTTTGTCAAAAACCTTATAAAAAGGGATAATCACACCTTGATTAATGTTAAGGGTGTGACGATCTAGGATCTTCGTAGGTTGCACCACAGTGGCATGCAACGTCGTCACAGTTTTCTCATTGTTAAGGGTGCGATGATTTTCATACAAAGGAAAAAGAGGAATTTCTCGAAAGTTCTAGAATAGAATCTTCGAGGGTGAGGTGGCCTCCAATTGGTTTGGATCTAAGTCACATCCCTGATATCATGGGATCATCCTAACCTCCTCACCCTATCCTTTTCACCTTATAAAAGGAGAATATTTCTCATGGGGAAAGTTAGCTTGTAGATTGGAAAAGTTGGAAAGTTCTTGAGTTTTGTAGCTTGGAGTTTTTTGGAGCTTGTATGTTGGCTTTGAGATTTGCTTTGTCAAGATAGATTGTTGATCTCAGAATCCATGGAGAATAAGTGTGTGGGAAGCAAGGAACTATTGGAAGGTACCTTACAACATCAAGGCATTGGTTGTATTCTCCTTTTCATATCTTTAATACAGTGATATATTTATTTCCCATAAAATTGGTCTTATTTTATTGTATGACTCCTTGATCACATACATAGGTTTTGTTGAGTATACGTTGTTGCTTTCACTTCGTTGGCTTGTGTATTTTTACATATTCAACATCCCATAAGCCTTGGAATGGAGCGAGGATGACACTAGCAAGGACAAACGACGTTTAAAAGGTATGTCATTTATCTCTTGTTAGTTACTATGCTTGATAATTAAAACTTAGGGAAAGTTTTATATTTTGTCTTGTTTTGTTCTAGTTTCAAGGTGAAACTAGGGATATTTGTTTGTGTCCGCACTTACCGATTTGTCCAATAACACCAATTCTTGGTCTGATAGTTTGAACACCACCATTCAAGATGAAGTTGTCATTTAGTTGTTGTGATTGATGTTTTGCAGAGACCAGTTGTGACACCTACCAAGTTAGCTTGAGATGGCAACAGAGTTAAAGTTCGAATTTTTTTCCATCCAAGTTGAGTGTCAAATATATACAACCTTTACATTGTATATTTTGTTCTATACATACATATATGTAGTGGTAATTTTCAGTGAGTTTTTGTTTTTTAGTTTCAGAAATTTTATTTCCAGTGGAAATTATTTTTTAGCACCGAAAAAATTATATTTGATCATTCATGGAGATTTCATTAGAGAAGGACTTGGGTTTCAATTTCCATATGTGGAAATTTAAGATCCAGATGCAATTAATGAATAAAAATATTTGGGGAATTTTCAAAGGAACTCAGGCAGAACCTGTAAATTCAAACAAGTTGATAGGATGGAAAAGCAAAGATGATAAGGAAAAAGAAATTATTATCCTTGCCCTCTCAGATTCATAGCTAAATCACATAGATCTAAACAAATCATCCAAGGAGATCTGGTAAAATATCAATAAATTATTTGGGGCACAAGCATTGATTGTTAAATTTTCCCTGAAATTACAGTTATTCATTTTTAAGATGTCAGTTGAAGCCACCATGTCAAGTCACTTCAACAATGATGAAGAAAAGGGATGTTGACAGTGGTAAATAATCTACTGAAGAAAAGGGATTTTGTGCATTTTAGGAATCCCACGCTTTAAGACATGAAGGGATCAGTTAAGAGATAAAAATGGATTGTTTCCCAATTAGTTCAGAAGATGTGGATATAAAGAAAGATCCCTCATTAGATAGTGAGACATGCATGTGGATTGCAGTCTACTAGTGAGGTTACTCAACATGCATGTGCATTTTTGTCCAGTGATTGACTTTGGGATATTCGTGATTCAGGAGTTTAGGGAGGTAGAATCTGGGAACTCAGGAATTCAACTCAATAGCTACATTGTTACAAGGTTTATGAGGTAGCTTGATGGAGCTCAAATTGGTCCAGGAACTGTGTTCAATTAAGAATCTCCTAAAATATGTTATTGAATTTTAGTGTTCAGTTTATGTGTTTTATATTTAGTATATTTATTTGATTTCAGTTTGTTATTTTTCAGCATTGTACGCCTTTTGGGGGGGTATTAGAGATATAAGGGTTACCCATCTAGTAAATTCACCTTAGTGACTTTAGGTTAAAATATTGGAGTTTTCATATTGTAGGGTTTTGGTCTCTCAATCTCTTTATAAGGGTGAGGACCCTCATTGTAATCGTGTACCGTTCAATAATGATATTGTCCAGTGTTCATGGAAATCATGTTTTCGGTATCGTAACCCTACCTAAGGTTTCTTTGGTTCTCATAATATTATAAACCCTACAATATATGAATTGGATGGAGGTAAAAGGATATTACATGCATATTATGCAACATGATTATCAAGAATCATTATCTATACAAAATCAAAATTCTAGTATGACTCAAGAGGAAGTGGAATATTTGTGGGTTACTTAGTACAGATATTTTATTGATGCTATGCAAACCAAGTTACAATGTAAATGTGATTTGCAACCAAGAGCATCTCTATTGAACAAAACAAATTATTGGAACTCAACACCAAATTCCAAGTTCGTTTAGTTTAAATAATGAGCTTAACAAAATTCAAGTTCCTATACCCTTAAAAAAAATAGTTAAAATACCTACATTTAAATGGGATATAAACAAGTTTATTGGGGCCACTACACATCAAAATAACCCAACATCATTAATGATTTTGGATTATATTAATATCCAATATGATTTTCTCCAAGAGAAGGCGGGTCCATACTTGGAAAAAGAATATAATGTGACTCCTCCTTTTTATATAATTCTTACAATTCATGATCATATGCTTCATAATTGTATGTTGGATTCAAGGGTGTCACATTATTTGATGCCAAAGGCCATTATAGACAAATTGGGGTTGGATATTACCAAACAATACAAATACCTATATTATTTTTATTCAATAAAGGTTCGATGTGTGGGTATGGTCAAGGATCCAGTGGTAAATTTAGCACAAATCCCCAATACATCATCATACATCATACAACGAGTGGCTAAGGACAATACAGATAAAAATGATCTCTACAAAAGGAAAAATCTATAATGTATGGAACTTGACATACTAACAAAATGACTTATAATAGGAGGCATCCATTAGAACTATAAATCTTTAAATCTAAAACAAAGGACAAATACACGTACATCTAGTCATCCAAACATATAGGAGATCCCAATAAGAAACCTCACATAGGATTACTTTGCAACAGAGTTTCATCTTGCATATTAGTCAGTTGGTGTAGTATGTTGTCTAGCTTCATCTCCGTTAAAATCTGATTTGTGATCATCATTGCCATCATATGAGAAATATCTTATCTCTTTCTAGGTGTAATGGAACCCTTGTGTTTTCAACTAGCTCTCGGATGTTCTCTCTTATTATTATTTATATCCCAAGATGTTGTCACTTCTGCCTTCATAGTGTTCATTTGCATTCTGTAATTACAGAGAAAAAATTAAATTATCAGAAAAGGAGAATATTTGAAAGGAAAAAGGGCGGGGGGGAATGTTATGGATGAAAAAGCTTGACAACTCTAAGTCTTCAAATAACATACATGGAATAAAACTAATAGGATTTTATTCATTTAAGTTCATCTAACATCATGATTGGGATGGTGATTGATGGATCGATTTCATGCTACATCATAAATTTGATTAAAGGCTTAATCATTGTAAGCAATCAAATGGAACTATTGGAATGACAAAGGAAATCATTCAATTGGTTTTCTCACACAAACATGTCACGCATATGAAATCATGTGTTAATAACCACAAAATTATTATGACTCTATGGCCCTTGGGAATTAATTCATGTTCTGCGTTCTTCATGACTCGTAACAAGCCATGATCCCCAGTTGGAGACATAACTCATTCTACTTTAATCACTCTTTTATTTACCCTTGAAGTTTAATCGCATCGGTTGCATTTGGATTTCACAAGTCATCCATGGATATTATAAGAAAAAGAATTTCCCATTTAAAGATGAAGAAAGGAAATATCTAGAAGTATGACCCTCACCACTTGGTTTCATATAAATGGATAGCTAAGAATTTTTTGGCTTATATACATCATGAAAATCATGAAATAGAAATAACTGGTAATAAATACACCTGAGAAGAGGTGCAACATTTGATGAAAATGTAGGTAACGGGTGTTGGTGTGAAAAAAGAACCAATACCAAAAGCAGCACTTACGATGTTGCCTAGCCTAACTACCAATGTTAAAGATTATAAATGCATAATGATTGAAACAATTAGATATCCAACAACATAGAGCAAGTAGTTGACACAAGGTTGAATACAATAGATAAGGTCCTATCAAAACAACAAGAGTGGGGTAAAAGGAACGCATCAGAGATGTTGAGTAAGGTAGACTCTAAATACTTAAACTTCAAGGGAAAACTACTCGAAGAATTATTTCTACTCATACTACCTCAGAGGAAATTACATAAGAAAATTTCATGTAGCAAATTATTCCTAGAGGAGTTATAGCCAAACAAATCTAGTGAGCCTATGTTGGTGATTACCTCTTCTCCTATGTCAATAGCCCCACATTCTATTGTCAATATTCAGACTTTAATATTGACCAAGGATGCCCAGTTGGGATCGCAGATGGGAAGTGAGACAGATTTCTCTTCAATCAAGATGGAAGCACTTTATTTAAGGGTAAAATCATGAAGATGGGTGTCTATTTTGCTTGTTTTATGAGAAAAAAAACTATATTTTAACAAGTTCTTCAACTTCCGGTATACAAAAGTAATTTTTTATTTAGAATATCACTTTATAGTAAAAACAAAACTTATGAATAATTTTGTTAGCTTTCCACTGACTATTTTTCAAATTATTTCTATTGAGATTTGATATGTCAATTTGGAAATTGTTTAACAGTATGTTACTTAAACATGAAAGGAATGATAATGAGTTATTTTT